>VZTS01000022.1:0-78418 GCA_013400795.1 Pluvianellus socialis
GCCCACAGGTGAGGGGGGCGGCGACGGGGCCCGGCCCGCCCGGGGACAGCTCGCCACGGGGTGCCTGGGCTGGCCTTCCCCGCTCCGGCTGCTGGAGTGGGGTGGGTGGGCGGGTGGGTGCAGCAGGCAGGGACCTCCGCAGTCAACCTACACGTCTTCCAGTTTGTTCCATCCCTAGCAGGTTTTTATCCTCCCCGGAGGATGCTCTGTGCTCAGGTGGGGACCGGGAAGCTGGTAGCAGTAGGTTGGCCAGCCCTGTTCGGGTGAAGCCATGAAATCCAAAATCAGGCCTGCGGCAGTGCCCGCCTGCCGGTTTGCACCTCGGTTTAGCATCACTCCAACAGGCATGGGTGTGGGCAGGGTGCTAGCAGGACAAGAGCCTTGCGTGTTGTTGTGCTGTCCTGCTTTGGAAAAGGCATGTCTGCCAAAGGAAAATGGGGAAGTTAAGCTGCTGGGCTGCCCCTCTCCACCTCCAGAAACATTTACCATGCGTATGCGCAAAGGCGCCCTTAGGTGAAGTGCGAGGAGGTAAGTGGAAGTCCTGACACCGGCCTGCCTGTGTGGTTGCCACCTCCTGATGATCGACCCACGTGCTTGCCTGTTAACTGTTGTGTCCGTGAATCTTGCGTGCGTTTTCGGCGTTTCCGTGAGGCTGGGAGGCTATAGCAGTAGCACTGTTGCTTTGCAGTGTGCCTGATGTTGCGGGGTTTAGTTCTGTTGGAATATGGGAAAACTGAACAATTGGCAGCGGGAGAGAGCTGTGTACCTGGGAGAGGGTCGTGTCAGTAAGGCGAGAAGAAGAGGTGACTGCAGCAGAGGTAGGAGCTTGAGAGAAGGTGGCCGCAGTGGCCAGTGAGCAGGGCAGAGGACAAGCAGCACCATGACAGTAGTGGTAGGAAGTCTGATTGGCCTTCTGAAGCAGAGAGGTGACAGGCAGGGTCAAAAAAACACTCAGTAGCAATAGTAAGGGAAGCCTCTTAGTCTGGGCGAATCAGCTCAGCCTATTCCCTCCACGTTTGCTGTTTCTTTCCGCTTGATTAGCAAATTCTTTCCCCAGAAAAAAATGAGGTGTATTCCTCACAGCCCTGCCCCCCTGCAGATACTGGTGCTGGTGGTAAAATGGCTTAGACTCTTAGTTACCTTTCCACCCCGGGCTGTAATTTTCAGCATACCATTCTGATTAGCTAATGCCTCATACCCCATGCAAGCTGCTGAAGAGTGGTAAACTGAGACGTTGAATAGCAGTCTACCATACTGACAAAAATAACTGCAGAAGGTATAAAGCAGTAGAAAATTTGTCTTGATGACCTGCTTCCCACTTTACTTACGGATATAATTTTTTCACCCCACTAGCATCTGCAGATTTGCATCTGATTTAATTGATGGCAGAGCAGAACAAGGGCCAAGGAAAACCATTCTGAAATTTTTTCCTGGTGCGTAGGGAAGATTTCTATGGATCTAAGCACCACTGTTGTGCTCCTTGGAATAAGTGAGAGGGATCTTAGGTGGAAGTCAGGGAAGTGTGAATTCGAAGGGTGTAATATAAATAGTGCTAGAAGGCTTTGAAAATATGCTGGACCCAAGGGAGGCTAGTGGGAAGCGAAAGGAGTGGTTTAAGGGCCATGTCCTGCCCTATGATGAGGTTGCTTTATGTTGCCAGAGCAACTCTATAGAGTTTTGTCCTCAGAGTATTTCTTTGTTTGTGGCTTGGAGCTCCTGTGGCGACTGCCAGAAGTCATTAGTACAGGAAACAAGGAAGGAGAAAAGGGCTTTACATCCTGCTCAATAACTAGCTCCCAGTGTCCCAAATAGCAAAAAATGGAAATATTCTAATGCTGCCCTGTGACATGGTGGATGTCTGGGTCATAACAGGTTCTTGGTGTCCCCATCCTTGTTCTCCTCTGAGCAGGACCTAACCTGGCAGCCAGAAGGAAATGCAGTTTGACTTTCGGAATATGAAGTGTTTTACCACAGACTGTCTTCTGGCAGTGGACTGAACTAGATTTTACCCTGAGGGATATTAGAGCTCGTTTACCTCAGCAAATTTAAAGTCATTGGGCTGATGGCTGAGGAGCTTGGCATCTCCCATTGTTCTCCAGAAGTGACTGTTTGTGAGCAATTCTTTTTTGAGACACCTCCTGCCAGCTCTCACTTTGCAGGGCTCACTGCCCTCCCGCTGCCTCACAGCAGGCTCTGCAGGTAATTGCAACTATTCCACTCCTGTCAGGCTCCATGAAGGGGCTGCTGGCAGTAGCAGCCTGGCAGCCAGTTCCCTGCTCTGTGTGTGGACACGGTGGGACACACATCTCTTGTGTCTGAAAATAGTGCTGACAGCATGTAGGGAGTCTGAGAGCAGCCTCTAATGAGCTGTTTGCAGATGCTGTCCTCTTTTGTGTGGAGCCTTGTCCTCAGGAGACCACAAGTCCCTCCATGCAGAGTGAATTTTAGTGGAGACAGGAGGGAGCAGTGCACACTGTGACTAGCACTCTGTACAGACTGGCATTTGCAAGGGGTCTCGGATGTTCACATTTTGTATCCAACATGCGTGAAGTGACATGTGGTTGCTCCCTCCTAGGAGACAGAAGAAGACGGCCTCTCATGCTGTGACGGAGCTGGAGAACACCAAGGATTGCAGCCAGCCTGGGAAGCCTCTGTTTTGCCCTTCCCATCCCACAGAGAGGCTAAGGCTGTTCTGCGAGCAGTGTGACCAACCTGTGTGCAGAGATTGCGTTGTAGACAGGCACCAGCAGCACCCCCATGACTTCACCGGCAATGTCATCCACAGGCATGGGGATGCCCTGCGGAAGCTGCTGAAGAGCACCCAGCAGCGCATGGGCACCCTAGAGGGTGTGCTGAGCCAGATTGATGACGTGGGCAGTGCCGTCCGTGGTCGCGCAGAGGCCGTGGCTACAGAGATCTGTCTGTTTGCCAGTGGGTATGTGAAAGCGATTGAAGAGCACCGTGACCGGCTGCTGAAGCAGTTGGAGGACTTGAAGGTGCAGAAGGAAAACCTGCTGCACTTGCGGAAGGCCCAGCTGCAGCAGCTGCTGCTAGACATGAGGACAGGCGTGGAGTTCACAGAGCGCTTGCTGACAAGCGGCTCGGACCTGGAGATCCTCATCACCAAAGGGGTGGTGACGAGCCGGCTGGCAAAGCTGAACAGCGTTGCTTACAACACCTACCCCAGCATGGACGATGGGATCCAGTTCTCTCCCCAGGAGAGGGCAGGGCAGTGTTGCGGCTATGAAGTTTTTGGGGTCATTCTCAACAAAGTGGTTGATCCAGCCAGATGCACCCTGCATGGGGAAGGTAATGGCACGCTGTACAACAGCTGAATGGGAATGCACTGCTCCCTGAAGTCACCTCTCGGTTCTCCCTACCCACGTGGTGCCCAGCTTAAGGAGTCGGTGGCTGCCTGCTGTGCAGGCATTGACTAGGGACAGAGGTAGAGCCCTGCCAGAGGTTGTATTGCTTGCTGAGGGGCTATGGGAGCCGGGCAGGGCAGGGAGCCAGAGAGCTATCCCCATCCAGATGTACAGACCCTACTGGAGCTGCCCTCTGCAACATCACTGACCTCAGCAGGGGGCTGAGGTGTGAGAAGAGCAACCCTTAGGCCAAAGATCACAGCTTACTCGGGGAATGGGAATGGCACCTGCACTGGCAGGACATGGTGCTCTTCCAGTGGCCCCAGCTGTTCTGCAGCGTGGGCCCAGGCAGATCCCCTCTGTGGCTGAGCGAGTAGGTTCATTCCCCCTACAGCTGCTGCTGAGATTGCCATGGGAATAACTCGCCTTGATGGTTTCATGGCTATTTGCTTACTAAAGACTTGGAGCAGGGCCAGCAAACAGATAACATTCAGACTAGCCCACAGAGCACAGGCAGCTCTGGTCAGTAATGGCCTGCGCAGGGCAGATGAGGCAGACTCAGGGCTCATTTGATCCCTTCCATGCCAAACTGGAAGTGCTGAGGTCTCTGGGATTCCACACTGCACAGTGGGGCTGTTCCTCCTTCCTCCTGGTGGCATGGTGGACCTTGAGGCCTTCTGGGAAGATGTCACCTGGGCTCAGAGAGGCAGACAGGAAGACCACCCTGATCCATACAGACCTCCAGGATAAGCCTGCCCAACAGCACGTAGCACCTATGGGTCTCCTGATCCCCAGTCACATACTTATTTTTCCCTGTGAGTGGAAAGAGCTGTACACCCCAGCGGCAAAGTCCTGGCTGTGCTCTGATGGGACTGCAACACTGCAAAATAGGTGGGAGGTGGCAGTCATGGCCAGTGTGAATATTTTCTGGTCCCATTTCTCTGCCTTGCAGATCTCCACAGTGCCCGTCAGAACCAGCTGACTGGCTTTACCCTGCTCTGCAGTGACACCACGGGGGAGCGGCTGGGGCGAGGAGGAGAGGCCGTGCAGGTCACCATCACGCACAAGGACAACAGGGACTGGTGGGTATTTCACCTGAGAGCTCCCCGGTCACTGAGTTTGCCTTTCTGCCTCACTTACCCTGGCTCCCTCCCTGTTTGGGCAGGTGGGAGGATGTGCTTCAGCATGTGAGACAGAATATGTAGACAAAAAGGCACTACTGTTCTTCCCACCAGTACAGCAGTGCTTCCGACTGGTTCTGTTTGGCTGTGCGGAGCTTGACGGTGTTGGCTCAGATTTGTGCTGAGTCTTTCAGTGATTTGGGACTTCTTAAAGGATTCAGATCTCAATGGGTGTTACACAGAGTGATCTGTTGCTGCTTCCAGCTCCTACCAGTAGACACCCAGGGCTCCTGCTTTTGTTCACACCTAATGAGCGTAAAACAGCAACCCCAGAATGACTGTCCCAAGTCAGACAGGCCCAGGAGCCTCTGACAGTTGTTGGAAGTACCTAGTGTATGTATGTTCTGGAGAAAGAATCTGTGTTGGGACTTCATCATGTTTTCTCCTGTAGTTGCAAGTGTTGACCACTTCAACACGTTCAGAGGCTTTCTAGCAAGAAGAGGGAAGATCACACTTAGGCTCCTAAGTATTTCCACAATGAAAATGTGGAAAATGCAGAAAAAAAGACTTTGTAACTGTTTCCAGACCACACTTGTTACTATGAAGCAGCCAGGCACAAATGCAGAACCAACTAGGGGGGTCAGTTCTTAAGAAAAGCTGTTCAGTTTTATAGTATGTACAATGCAGCTGGAGGAAGATGCCAGGTTATTACAGAATTGGCTATTGGTGGGATGACCTGATAAAAAAAGGGACAGGATGCTAGAAGTCCATGCTATGGGGAGTGTTGACATGGTGTACAGAAACAGTGCTGGCTGCATAGGTGTTTATCAACGGAGCATCATTGTTCCAGAACATTGCTCCACTGTACCTTCCTTCCTGAGGGGCACACATGATGTAGGAAGGTGCACACAGAAGGATTATGTGATTTTGCTTGGTGGGGTAGGGGTCGCTGTGGCCACATCAACTCAGTTTCTTCTCTTGGGCATATGGAGTTGCTCTATCTGTTGCTGAAAGCTGCCTGGCTTTGGGTTGAGGCACAGCAGCTACAGGAGAGCATGAAGCATTGCCACACAGTTCACGGCAGGAAATGACGTAGGCAGCTGTATTGATGTGAAATGGTGGGGGGTGGGGAATACAGCCTGCAAATCTGGAAGATTACAAACTGTTGTGCCATGAGACAGAAGAGACTAATTAGCGGAGATTAGGAAGAATACTTTTCTCGGTGCAGGGCTGCCTGATTATTAATTGTCTGTGGAAAGGTCTTTCCACCGACAAACTGAAGCAGGTGATCAGTAACTAGCTGATGCTTTCTCCCTGGCACTGTGTCCATCAGGGTTCCTTCTGAAACCCAGAGAGCTTCACTTTGGAAAGGGAGAGTTCACCAGCAGGAACCTAGAGCTCCTCAGAGCGTTAAGAGTTGGTCAATGCTTTTAGGACAGTTGTTGAAGTGATATAAACCTGCCCCATTTATTTCGTGTCTTGTTCATGCTCTCGTCTGGAGGTAACTGGTCTCTGAAGCTGTGAATTTACCCCATTTCCAAGGGCTGTTATCTGATGGGATAATCTGACCTGCAAGTACACTGTCTGTCATCTTCTGCTCTTTCAGCACTCAGGGTAGCTACAAATCCTTGCAGTGCAGCTAGCTCTGTGTGACTTCCTTTGTATGGTTATTGCAGCTTCCAGTAGCAAGTGTGTGTGAAAGCTACTCAATGCTTGAGCATTGCTCATGCATCCTGTTAAGCTCGCTTGAGACCTGCAGCTGCTGAGCAAGGAACCGACCGCAAATCCAGGCCAAACGATGGTTCACGTGTAGAGCAATTTTCTGCCGGTCACTGACCTCTTGGATGTCTCTCTGTTTGCAGTGCAGTCAATGCAACAGTGTGTGATAACGGCGACGGGACCTACCATATTTCCTACAGCCCTGAGGAGCCAGGCTTGTATGCTGTCTGCGTCTATGTGAAAGGGCAGCATGTACAGGTAGCATTTCTTGTTTCTCTTGCACTCTTTCTTCCTAACCTGCTTTTCTTTTCTAAGTATTTGCTTCAAATCTTTCTAAGGATTGTCTCTACCACTTAGCAGTTTAAGACTGGGCTTAGTGATCTGTGACTGACAGAATCAGCTGGTTGGTTTTTGAAAATGCAGACACAACATCTGACAGCATCTGCTGCAGCAGCCTCTCTGTTTGCTTGTCCTCTGCAGGGCTCTCCCTTCACTCTGATGGTGAAAAACAAGTTCCGCGAGCACCAAGGTGTGTTTCACTGCTGCACGTTCTGCTCAAGTGGAGGGCAGAAAGCTGCTCGCTGTGCCTGTGGGGGTACCATGCCAGGTGAGTGCTCAGCTCTCCCCAGTCTTCTCGGTGAGGTTATATAGCACTGTGGCTATGCTGTTCTGCTCCCGTTTTGGAAGGTTGGGAGCTTCTGAACTGTTTCACATGGTGCCCAATGCTGTCCCATGGAAAAGCTTCACTCATTTAGGATGAGACTTCCACTCTCCTATTCGTTTAGTCCCAACCAGCTTCCCTGTCCTTGACCTGCATGTGTCATTGTGTGTTTTGCGTGTTTTGGTGTAGCACCAGCCTCTTTGTTTTTCTGTGCTTGATCTGTATCTAGCTCTGGCCATAGCCACCAGTGGCTGGCACAGGGTTCTGCAGTCCTGGGTCTTGCATTGCTCAACAGACAAGGGGATGGAAATCTTCAGCTTTCCCCAGCAATTGGTAAAGGGAGGTCCCCCTGTGGTGTTCTCCTTTCTTAAAGGAGCTCCAGTAATTTTGGCCTTGAATATGCTGTGGTCTCATCAGCACGTGACTCCCCATCTTAGGGAAGTCCTGGGGCTGAAGCACTCTCTGAAAGCCTCTGACACACTGGGATTTTCTGGCCCACTTTTTGTTGCCTCTTCTCTTGCAGGTGGGTACCAGGGCTGTGGCCATGGACACAAAGGTCACCCTGGCTGCCCCCACTGGTCGTGCTGTGGACAGGTGAAGGAGAGCTCGGAGTGTTTGGGAGGGCCACCCAGCGACACCTCCCAGAGGAGTTTGCTCAGGACAGTGGCACTCTGAGCAGCCAGGTGAGGCCCTGCGAGCCCAGGGCACTGCTGCTGGCTGCTGCATGAGCGCAAACCACGAGGATCCCTGTGATCACTGCATACCCTTGCTGCCAACGTCGCGATGGGTGTGAACTGAGAAAGAGGAATGAGAGGAAATAAAATCGTGCCTTATGTTCCACCCAGGGCTGTGTATGCAAAGTTGTTTTTGGCCTGAACAGGAGCAAACTCTGGGAATCGTACTGGTGCCTCCACTGTCAAGGACTCGAGGCCCTTGGGGTCAGGCTCTAAGGGGAATCTCAATCTGAGCAGTTACCTCACAGGAGGGTCAAGATGTGTCTCCTTCTGCAGGATCGACAGTCATTGCTGTCCTTCTTGAAGAGGCCAAAGCTGCTTGTTGGGGCACATTCCAAAGGGTTTGTGTTCGTGCCTTGGAAAGGCTTGGCAGCCTGAATATCACTTCTGCCTCCCTGTTAGATATGCGGTGCATATAGCACAGTCACGCTCTTGGGAGCTGCTGTTGTGTTTGCAACTGTTACATTTTCTCTAAGTAAGCTGCAGGCTCATTATACCCTCCCTGCAAAGTAGGAGCAAGGTGGATTAGTAATATATCTGAAGGAAATCCAAGGAAGATCTATGGCACTGATGGGAACAGGAATTAGTGTCATTCACCCAGTCTGTATGCTCCCCATGGAGACGGTGTGGGACAGAGCACTGCTGGATGTGATGCGAGAGCCAGGAGAGCATCCAGCTCACCAAGGGAAGATTTGGGGACAGTTGGAGCATCAGTAGGAGCCATAGGTGCAAGTTTGAAGGTGTCTGTCCTGAACTGGGGGAACTAGGCAAGAGCAGCAGCAGGAGACACAATACAGCAAAACTCCTGGATTTAGCTTGTGCAGTCTCGGCAAGGCTCTGTTTTTAGAAGGAGAGCTTGTCCCACTTTCCACAGGGGAGGGAAGCTCTATCTCCTGGGCTTGTACAAGCACCGCCAATCCATAGTTGTGGAAACGGCATCTGTCATGAGGAGGAAGAGGCACTTCCCTGGAAGGGCAACTGCTAACTTGCGGATTGCTTGCCTGAGTGCAGCAGACACCCTGGATACCTTCCTGAACAAAACACATTTGTGCCATTGAGACTGGGAGCGCTACTGCCCTGAGGGTAACCTTGCCAGTAGGTGTGTGTTGCTAGGGGCTCCTCATGCTGCCTGGGGAGCAGGGGACAAAGGTCTGACTGTTGGTCACTTGGGGAGAGGAATGCTGCTCCAGTGTCAACAGTAAGGACTGGTTCGTTCTTTCTGGCTGATGATAGCTGGCTTGTAAATAGTAGAAACCTGTGGTGTCTGTTTGCTTGCTCAGACCTAGAAGACTCTCATTTGTTGTTTGTTCCTCTTACAAAGCCAGTTTTGGAACCTCTTCTTCCCAGCAAAGGAGATAGATATCCTTATGCAAATGCATGTTTATAGCTTTCCATTAATCATCCAGAAAGGGCTGTCAAACAAACAGGGGAAGGTTAGGCAGTTTAAGTCTCCAAGTTAAGCAATTTAAGTCTCCAAGTTGTCAAGTCTGAAATTTCAAAGTGAAAGTTTAATAATTTGAATTAATCTCTAATGGAACAAACAGTAACTCATTCTTGTCCTTGCTATGTGCAGAGTCAGTGCTCAGTACAGAATGTCATGTAAAACAAAATGCCTTGTTTTCTGTGTCTCTGTGCCCCCCCCCACTCCCTATATGTGTGTGCTGTTTTTTTCTCAGAGCTTCCATGCTGTGTTGCAGAGGGAACACATAAGGACAGTACTAGCTTCTAGGCACATAATTTCTGTCTAAAAACATCTTCGTCCTCTCAGACAAAGGAATGTGTTTTCTGTTTGTGTTACACATCCCTTACACACCCTGTCGCTGACATTTTCCAAGAAGCTGTTCATGAGAATTGCACCAGTGAACATCTAAACCCTTCAGGGAACTACAGTCAGCTTGGGCTGAGCTCCACATTTGCCATGAGGAGAGCAGTTTTCGGACAGCGTGGGATACTAATCCTGCCAGAGTCAGGCCCTTGTATTGATTTTTTCTTTTTGTTAGACTCAAAGGCTCAGTCAGTCCCAGGGATTATAAAGTATTGACCGGCTACCACTCTCTTTGGACAAAGAGGGCTATGCACTAAGATAGCTTGAAGAATCATGTGCAGAAAAGACACCTAATGACCTTAGTCACTTTGTGGGTTTTAGATGTGAGTGTCCTCCCATTGTTTGCAAACAGACTTTGCCCTCAGTGTTCAGTACTCAGAATGCTTTGCCAAATTAGTATATCCCACTGGTCTGCTGAAGTCTCACATTGGACCCCAACAGCCATTCCCAGGAATGGCTTCCAGTGCTCTGCTGGTAATCAGCTTTGGGCAGGTGGTGGATTAGGAGGTGTAGTTAGTCGGCCGGGCTACATTATTTCTGACCAGCTGGTCCTTGAGAGAGCTAAAGTATTTTCAAGACAGCCATACATGCAGCGCTGACAAGAACTGTACTGGTACATACCGATATTTTTCCCAGGACAAAAACTCCTGCTGATAAAATTGCCTGTCTCCAAAGTTTGACCAAAAAAAAAAAAAAAAGAATCAGGATGAACACAAGGAGGGGCTTTGGGAGGCAAGAGAAGGAGGACTTACTGACTAGATAGGGAAAACAGAGTGTAGCTGGGAGGAAAAACAGCAAGATCAAGAGACTGGAAGACCTGCAGCCTGGAAAACTCCATGTAGGGTGCCTCAGGTATTGTGCTGGGGCATCTTTCCCTTCTCAGAGGAGGCAAATCGCACTAGTGTCACAGCCGTACTTGTAGCTCTGTGCGTGTCTAGTTTGTTCCCAGAAGAGTGCAGGAGCAGTGCAGAAGCTGGCTCAGCAGGGCTTCTTGACCTTCCCATGGCAGGAGGTGATTCCTAAGGGTGCACTGGCCGTCTGGAGAGCCACGTCAAGACCGATCCTGGTAGTGGCTCATAGGCAGCATAGAGGACTTTGCCTATTTCCAGCCAAGGGTGGCTCACCACTTCCCTGTTTTGAGAGATGAGGGCTCGTTCTGAGTGCTGCTGCTTCCAGCTTCCCTTCAAGGGCAGGTAAGGTTGAGGACAGGTAGAACTGATAGGGCAGTGCCAAGCTCTCCTCCTTCCAGACCACTAGTGTTCCCATTTTTTGGTACTTCTCAAGCACCTCTTGACACTATTGTTACAGTCACAAGGCTGGAAAGATGTCCAGCATTTTTGGCCAAATCCCGAGGATAGCTTTCATCTTTTTCAGCCTGCTGGCTACCTTCATCTCTCTTGAGTGCTTTCTCAAACTTGGCTGCTTATCAGCTTGCCACAACTCCATCTTCTCCTGGTTCTCTTCCTTCACTGATAGCTCTTCCAGCATTCCAGTGACATTGAAATAAGGCATGGACTTCTGTAAGTAAGGGAACTCTTCCGACAGAGTTATTAATTGTGAAGAAAGAAACAAGTTGTTATCACGAAGGGCAGAGCAACTGCAGTCTGGCTTTTGTGTCCATGCCTCCCCCAGACCACTGAAGATCTTCTTGCGCCCTGACCCACCTTCAGTCCTTCCTGCTTGCACTGTTCCCTCTTGCAGGCAAGAAGCAGTACAAGCTGTGGCCAGCGTAGGACACCAGCTGGTGGCCCCAGCAAATCTGGTAACACTTCATGCCTGCTGTCACCTTCCCCTCAGTGAAGACAACTGATGTCTCTCTTCCCCACGTGCTCACCAGCTTTCACAGACCATGTGGGACCAGCTCCTGCTGCCACATTTGTTGGATTTTGCCAAGAAGTTCTAACGTGGTAAGAGCTGGGCAGACCATGTAGTCACAGGTCGCTGATTTCTTTGGGGAATGTTCTGAATACCTCTTGTTTTTTACTGCATAAACATATGCAGAGGGGTAGGCTCCAGCACGGCAGCTGCTCAGTAATTAATGTGGTGGTGTCCTGGTGAGTGGGACTTGCCCTGGTCCTACCAGAGCTACCTCTGCCTGAGATACAGACCTGTTTTTCCAAAATGGAAGTAACCAGATCGTTTACAGTGTGGTGAGGTGTGCTGTGGCCACGACCCGGAGTTAACTGGTGCTGAAAGGGGACACCCCGTTTGCGCACTGCACCAGAGGCAGCCGTAAATCAGGTGTCACCGAGGGCAACAGGATATTTCTTAATGTGCATTTCCCACCAGGCCACAATGGCCTAGAGCTATTCTTAGCTTCTGGTAATGCTCTGTTAAATTACGGAAGGTTTAGTAATCAGTAGAATACTACAAAATATGTTTGATTATTTCTTTTTTTAGATTAAAAAAACACTGTTGCACGCTAAAACAGAAGGGAAGTGAAAACTGTATAAAAGCTGCTTTATAAGTTCCAACTGTTGCAACAACCAAAGAGCGACAGTGATTCTCAGGTGAAAGATTTCCGCTCCTCAGTTTCATTCGGCGGCCAGAGGACGAAGGACGTGCTTTCAGGAGCAGCCAAGATCGGAGCGTTAGGAACAGGTCCTGTTCACACCTCTGCCACAGAGCTTGCTCAGGGTGTTCACGTAGCTCCGCTACCTGGAGAGCAGTTAGCTTCACAGCCAAGCACTCACACTGAAGCAGCACATGAACGACCGAGTAAACCCAACAACCAGTCACTCTTGAAAGGAGAAGGTCCCACCTAGCTCCTCTGTCCTTGCTGCAGGTCATATGGTCCTGCCCCACCAGAAGCATCACTGGGTGTGACGCTGGCCCACAAGGGGAGCCAATTCAACTCCCTGACCCAGCAGGAAACCATTTGCTTTCTAATTTTACTTTGTTTATTAACAGGTGACTAGGCTTAGTGGAGGTTCGGATTTGTGCCCTTATCAGTGCAAGGTGGTGGGACATGAGATGAGGTTCAATAGAAGCTGTGACATGTAACTTCATCCTGGCATGAGGACTCTGGAAGTGATGAGTCTTGGGTGCTAAATGCCTTGGAATACAGTTTGCTGACTTGGGTGCATGTACAAGAGCCACAGCCTATTCCAGCCCTCTCTCTGCTGTCTAGAGAAGTCTGTTATGTGTCGTGCAACACATCTGGCTATGTTCATCTCTTGTAGAGGTGAACCAGCTTTCGAAGTTGAACTGTGGTCCAAAAGACTAAGCACACGCTTCTGAAACCTTGCACATGCACAGTTAGAAGACTACTGTGCCCCTCAGGGCATCGTAGGTCCTCCTGAACCCTGCTCAGCTTTTGCAGCTAGTTTGGTCATCACTGACCAGGACTGATTGGTCTTGATTTGAACTTCTGGTTGTTGCAGAGAAAGTAATTTGGATTTTCTTAGGTGCTGGGTTGTTTCCAGTTCCTCTGGGCATCCTCAGTTCTGCATGGGAAAGCTGGTCGCTCCCTCTAAGTATCCAAACTTGCTGGAGGTAGCTGTGGACTGTGAAAAATTCCCCTTTCCCCATCCTCCCTGGAACACAGTTCAGACATAGATAACAGGATACACAGGTTCCCCTTCGGGAAACTGAACATGGTGGTGAAAGCTGCCTTCCCTTTTCTGTTCTTTCACAATCTCTCTGCCCTTCTCAACCTCTTATGCCCAAAAGCTACTTATCCTGCCCCCAGCCTCGAGTGAGACCAAGCACAGAGGGAAAGGCTTGCAGGGTCTGTGCCAGTTTCTTTCCTTTACATGCTCTGATGTCCACCATAATGGCAGATCTGAGAGCAGCAGGAGCTGGCCTCGAGGAGTAGAAGTAGTTTGGTCTGGGGGAGTTCAGAGGAAGAAAACAGCAGCAGGAAAGAGGCCACTGCCAAACCTGTGTGGCTCTGACAGCACTGCTGAGCCTGCAGGAGCCTCTTAGCACAGCGCGGAGAGGCAGGGGAAGATGCATGTTGCCAGTAGGGCTGAGAAGGGGACCTGCAGGGGGGGCTTCTCTGCCCAGTGCCAACAGCCAGATTGGAGATTTTAGCAAGGTGGCCTGAGCTAGTCCTGGGTATAATGCAACCCACAGTGACAGGTGAGCTGTGAACCTACATGGGAGGCTGCTGCACTCTGACCCCAGAATTAGCTGGCTGCCAAACCAAGAGCTGTGGGGCTTTTTTGTTTTAAATCAGACATGTTTCTTTAATGGATGGTGTAGAAAGTCTCTCCTGTTGCCCCAGTGACTAACCAGGCCTCCCTGCTTTTGACTGGCTGGGTGGGGGGGGTGCCCCGAGATGCTCACTGCTTCCTCATTCCTGAGAGTTCACTGCCTGGGCTCACCACTCCTTAGCTGAGTTCAGTTATTTAAGCAGGACAGCCCAGCAGAATATATTATGCGAAGGACAAGGGCTGTGCTGAACAGTGTGGGACCTTCAGGCACCTGGTGTTTGGCTTGTCTTCATAGGTGCCGTGACCATGGCATCCCAAGGCCAGGTCATTTTCTGGAGGTATGGTATTATCTGCATCTGCTTTGGGAGAGAGGAGGGAGGGAACTGCATTTTCCAGACTCCTTGGCTGTATCACCCTACTGCCAGGAGCTTTCAAGACATCAGTTCCTTGCAGCTTGACTCTGTACTGCACTCACTGGTACAGCTTCTTTTGTAGAATCAGTAAGGCCATGTAGCTCTCAGACACCCGTGTGCAGGTCATTGACTGCAGCTAGGATGGAGATTCATGTCAAGAAACTCTGCATGGCTGGAATATGCTACTTCAGGCTTCAATGCTGTTGTAGGTCAGGGTAGTGATGGCTCAAGAAAGGCGCTGTGTTCCTGCTGTTATCGGTTGGGGTATGAATAGCTTGAGGGACTCTCTGCGTTCCTGCTGCTGGCCCTCAGGCAGTTGCTTACATCTCCATCACATCAGCGTGCTGTGGGCAGAGAGGCAAAAGCTGTCCTATGGCAAGTTTCCTTTCTGTGTGGGCCAGGAGTTAAGAGCTGGGAAGGTGTGCAAGCTGGTTTGTGCCTCTTGTTTCAATGAGCCTCTTTCCTTTGGAGCTCCTGACCACATCCTGGTGAACTACAGTTCGAAAAAGAACTATCGTGGGGAAGGCCATAAAAATATCTACCTCATATCCTTATCTCCTGATTAGTTAAAATTAACCCCCACCAGTTGCTAAATTAGTTGGCAAACTTGCTTCGGCCTCCGATGAACATGGACGGGGCTTGCATCTAACCCTGCCTGCTTGAACCACCAACAAACCGTCTCTTCATCCCAGGTGTGGGCTCTTCCAGGATAGAGGCAGAGGCTCCAGTGAGGTGTGTGAGACATCCCTGCTTGCACTTATTCTGTCAAAAAAGGTCTCAGCTGTTATGAATATCCATCCCACCTGAGCTGAACAGCAGCGGGGAGAAGGACATTCCACACGAAAACAGAAGAGGCCTCACACATGTGCCATGAGCGTGCCCCAGATTTCTCACATGGGGCATCAGTGAACTGCTAAACAGTAATATTTTGTACCTTTTCACTGACAAAAGTGAGATCACTAGTAGACATAATGTAACACGGTTTGAGTATCCTCTGTTCATTGTATTCCTCATGCGTCTGGAATGCATGTAATGACCAGCCCTGTTATTCTCAAGAGGTAGCCCAGCTGGCTTTTGTCACGGAAATGCAGTAACTGATGGGTATGAAAAAATGAATGCCTACCCCTTGCTACTCTGAGAACCATCCTCCGGCTCTGCCAGCACCTCTGCCTGCCCCAGGCGGCTGCGCGCAGCCAGACGGTGGCAGGTTACTGGGAACAGCAGGATTCTTCAAGGCCATTGCCCTCTTCAGACTAATTTTGAAATGTAGAGATAGCCCAGAGAGAGGGGTGAAAATTCCAGGAAGCTTTGGAGAAGCAGTGGGAGGTTTCTATTGATTTTCAGGGAAAAAAAACCAAACCAAACCACTCCAAAACTAAACCTGAAGCGCTAAGAAAAGTTGAAGTCTGCAATCATTAACTGCTTAATGGAATGGGAACCCCTTCCTTTTGGGTTCCCCCTGCCATGCTATTTCCTCAGTAAGATTTGATATAAGCAGGGGACCTTCAATCTCTTGATCTTTCAGGTTTTTTGATCCTTGCACCTCTAAGCCCATTCCGGATGGAAAGCTGTCCCCGCACAGAGCTAGACATCAGGAGGATTAAGCCTCTGCCGCCTGTCACGGCAGGGCTGCGAGCCTCTCTCTGTTCCTAGGATGTGATCGGCAGCATCCAGGCTGCCCAGACCTGCAGGCAAAACCCCATTTGGCTGATCAGGAATGGGACCGCAGGAAAGAGGGTGGGATGCACGGAGCAGCATCCCGCAGGCTGACGAAACACCACCAGGAATCGAGGGCGCTGTCAGGGCTCCGACTTGTGCAGCCCCAGCCGTTTGCGTCAGTCTGTTGCCATGCCTCTGAAACGTGCTGATGCACAGAAAATTGCTTTTCACTTGAACTGCTGGACTGTTGCGAAACACAGCTACCATCAGCATGTGGCCCGGTTGCCAGCTTCCTCTTCTTTGCCCCGCACTCCGGATTGACTCAGTACAGATGGGGGGCTCGCAGGCAAATACTTTTAAGGTCCTTGTGATTCTCGGATCACACAGTTTCTGTGGAGGAAACTCCAAAGGGCCTGATTTCCCCTTGTCCCTAGCAAGGGGTGTTGAAGTGGGCAGTGACATCTGTGTACCCAAAATTGCCACCCCCTCTGTAACAAATGAGGAGCTTTTTCCGTCAGCCCCGTTGCTGCCTTGAACCAGGGGTGGGAAGCGCCTCTCTGGATGCAAAGCTAGCAGGGCTTTGCAGCTATGGGGGAAGGC
Source organism: Pluvianellus socialis (assembly GCA_013400795.1). Lineage (NCBI taxonomy): Eukaryota > Metazoa > Chordata > Aves > Charadriiformes > Charadriidae > Pluvianellus > Pluvianellus socialis. Next base: position 16,255 of record VZTS01000022.1, read on the forward strand.
GGCACCAACAGGGCACAAAAGTGTTGGTGCTGGCCAATTTGTGCTTGTTTGTGTTTGTGTGTGAATGAGCTGAGGCTTTGTTTTGCCTGGCACAGTGGTAGGGCAGAGGTGGCGTTCAGGCCAGACGGTCCTTTCGAGGACTAGGGGCAAGTGTGGTGGCACCTGAAGCTTTCAGGGACTGCACAGAAGGGCCTCCTGGCTGTTTGCCCACTGCCATACCCATTCTGGCATTTATCAGTGAAATCCTCTGTAACCTGCAGGCAGCATCCCTGAGTTCCCAGCCGTTTCTCCCCTGCACACTCTCGAGAAGGAGGATTTTAATCTAGAGGCATGGGGATGAGTCACAGCCACTGTGAGCAGCGCGGCTGACACTTGCTCCAGGCATACATGCCGTGCGTCTAAGCCCCTGCTTCCCAGGCATAAGAGCTAAGACTGATCATGGTGACCTCGGCTGAGCTTATAGCAACTATGCCACTCTGGGATCAGCTCTGTAGAAATTGGTGCAGCTCCTCAATGAGGTAGGTATTATTCAGTGTATGTAAGAGGCTCAGTATCTGCCCTGGAGTAGGAAAAGACAGTGTTGTCCCATGGTGAGCCTAGCCAAGATCCCGAGTGGCTCGGGGTTGATCCCCATGGGGACTTGACAAGTCTTCCCTGGGAGGTGTCACGCTGCAGCATCCACACGAGCCAACAAACGACGTCCTCATCCTGCAGGCTCCCAGGGGAAGTCGTGGTTGGTGATGGGTCCCCAGCTGCCCAATGCCCATGGCTGGAGGATATCCGCCACTTTTCTCCCCGAGAGGTTCAGCTGTGACTGCAGCTGCAGAGCACCAGGAGAGGGCAGGCAGAGAACTACTGTCCACCATGGTCATGAGTGAAAGCTGGTGAGAATGGGGAGAAAGTCAAACATGTGACACCTCCTGGCTCTGAGGGCATCTAGGCTGGCAGGGGTTGGTACAATGTGGACATATATATGGGCTCATATGAACCTTTGTATGTACTTACTGCATACTTGTGGTGAAATACACAGTTCTGATCCCTTCTGAGCATGCTGGTATGTGCAGACAGGGCTTCCTCAGACAATCCACTGGCTTTAAGGATGAGGATGGAAGGGAGATGGTGGGAGGGCAAGCAAGCCTTCTGCAACATCTTGACTCCTCTCTAACCCTTCTTTCAACCCATCTTCCCTTTCTCCTTTACCTGCTGCTCCCTTGCAGGAGGGGCTTGTTCACATGGTGCACCTCCCCAGAGGTCCATATCAGCCCTGAGACTGTGGCATCTGGGGTGATTTAGGCTGTGCAAGCAGGTGATGCAGGCACACATTAATGGTGGGAGGTGTTTGTGGTTGTACAGGCACTGATGGGCTCTCGGGCGGGAGGCTGCCCGATGTGTTGGGAAAGTGTGCTGCAAGCCAGCAAACACTGCCGGAGTGGAGCAGCTATTTTTGTGTGGGCAGAAGGGCCATGACATCTTGCAGCCTGATCCTGCTTGGAGACGAGATGGGAAGCAGCAGCTCAGGAATTTCTTCGTACAACGGGACAAAACAAGCCCTGGGCTGGCAGCCCCCAGTGCTGGTGCAGAGTGGCCACCATTGGTGCCCGTGCCTCCTGCAGCGCAGCTCCCTCAGTGCCCTGCTGGGCTTGGGAATGGCATGAAGTCCCCTGTGAGGACCTCCTGCAGCTCTCTGGGCTTCTCCTCTGACAACCCTGAGCAGGGCTGAGCCCAACATGCCCGTGAGACTGTTGAGCATGAGCACATGAGCTGCCTGTCCTGGGATGTGCCTGCGGGGTTTTGTGGGGAGCTGCTTCAGGGCTTGCTCTGGTGGGGAGGTGAGCTCACAGCCAACCCTCAGTCCATGTGAACATGTGCCCAGGACCACGTGTAACAGCTCCACTGGCTGCGGTGGGAGCTTGCACCCGGCCATGCTTGCAGGTCTGTCCAAGCCAGGGCTGTGCCAAAGATGGGTTACGCTCAGCAAGGCTCAAGCTGTGCTGCTCCATGCCACGCTGCCTGTTGCCTCCTCTGCCAGGGCTGCTCTGCCTGTGTGAGTTGGCAGGTGGTCTTCTCCTCCTCAGTCTCTCATTCAACAGCCCCTTATACATCTGTGCATGGAGCATCCCAAATCTGACCAGCTCACAAGCCTGGCCCTGTTTCCAGTCCCCTCCTGCCTGCTCTCTGGTTCATACTGGGTGTATCCCAGGGTCAGTGGCTCGTCTCAGTGCTCTGCTGACCTCCCTGGGCAACTGCTCCCTCACAAGTGCCATCAGGGACTGCCCAGCTCGCTTATGCACCGGGAGATATAGAGAGGAGCATCCTCCACTGGGACTTGCTGCCTCTTCCCAAAGGCAAAGCCTGGGTCTCCTCTCTTCCCACCCCATGGTCCCTCACCTTTGATGACGAGTGCTAACCCAAATGTTCATCACTACTGTGGTCATGTGCTTCACTAATCCCCCTTGCTTTATGTCTGCAGCTTACCCACCTTGACCTCCTTCCTGCCGGCGGCTCTGCAGACATACACCATGGGCGTAGGGTGTGAAAGGAGCTGGACTGTGTGGTAATGTTGTCCTTTCTTTTTCCCTCAAACAGCATGACTACGGTCATCATCATCCTGGCTGTGGTGATTGCCCTGATCATTGGGTTTGGTGTCTCAGGTACGTGACTGCTCAGATTTCTTGCTGTTACCAGCAGGGCAATGGACTACCCTGGGGTAGGGCCCTGCCACCGCCTCCCTGTCTCCATCCTGTGCATAAGCTGAGATGTGGAAGTGCCACCTACAGCTCTTTAATGAAGGCTTGCTTTATAAAGCTTATATACTAGATGGCTGAATTAATCATTGCACAGGTGACTTCGTTTCTGGCCTTTCTTAACAAGGTGTCACTCCCTGACATTAAACCACAAGGAGCTGTGCTCTCCTTGGAGACTCTGAGCTCTTGTAGGTTTTAAATAATGCAGCGATTTACACAAACACACACACACACACGCGCATGCTCAGGGTGTGTTTGAATACACCAGCACTTGGCACTCAGAGCTGAGTGAGGAAATCTGTGTCGGCTCTTTAATTTCTGCGAAAACTTGTCGGCAGGATGCAGCAGTGGCTGTGCATGCATGAGCTGTGGAACAGCTCTGTTTTGCCTTGTGAATTCCTGGCCTATGGCTCCACAGCAGAAATTTTGTTCACAGCAGGCTTTTGTTTGTTTGTTTGTTTGTTAATTGTCTGGTGCGTTAGCATCTGAAAAGTTCAACTCCATCTGTTGCTCCGTGGAAAGCCAGCTAAGGCAAGGGATGGGTAAGTGTAGTGCAGCCTGCGCTGCTGGAGATGCAGTGCTGTGTTAGCCAAAATTTCCTCAGGCTTGGAGCGCTTAACCTACAGATACAGAAAGTCCTGCGTGTGCTGTGCTCCTTCTCCCACATGGGATCAGATGGTGGTATTTATTGCAAAGTCTATCAGCATCTGCCAGGATGGGGTGCATTCCCCTGCTCCCTCAGAGACAACAAAAATGTGTTGCTTTGGTGTTGGCCAAAACGAAGCCTCTTCAGGGTGTGCTGAGTGAGGACAAATTAGGGAAGAGCTGCACAGAAAAGAGGACCTAGCTCTGGGAAGAAGCTAGTTCTCAAGCTCACTGGTTAGGATTCAACTTGAGAAGCGATCTGTGTCCCCAGGGGAGGGAAATGCTGACTTTTCTGAAATGAAAGAAAACGGTTTGGATTCCAGTAAATGTGAAAGAGCGGTCTCTTATTTCTCTGCCAGCATTACGCCTTGCAATGACATTTATATTGCATAAGGGAGGTCCTGGCTAAGAAAAGACACAAAAATCACATTCTTCTGGCAGCTGGAAAGAGAAAAATCCCTGATACATACAAGTAAGCAAGAAAACACCATGCAGATTTTTCTCAAACAAGTAAGAGGAGCTACTTTTTGAAGCACATTGCCTGCTAAAGAAATGCTCCTGTGCTTTATCTCGGTATATGAGCCATGGGAGTTGGTATATAAACCATAGCAGCACTGGTGGCTGCTACTGCTGCCCTTGCGATGTGCCGGTGCCTGTTCAGCCTCGGGGTTGGTGCACGACAGCCGCAGGGTGGTCTGGCCTTTTTCCGTGCTCTTGGCCTCGCCTTTCGCACACCGCCTTGCTTTCTCCTTGCAGGAAAACGCTCTATCAGTGTGACAGCACTGACGTCTCCCGGGAACATTGGCCAGCGCAGCGTCCTGGGCTGCACGTTCGAGCCCGACATCCGGATGGGCAGCATCGCGATCCGGTGGGCCAAGGCAGGAGTAGCCGGGCTGGTTCATGAGTTTAAAGGTGGGAAGGACCACCTGCAAGAGCAAGACGCGTCATTTCGGGGCCGCACGGCGGTGTTCACGGACCAGGTGATCGGTGGCAATGCTTCCTTGGAGCTGAGGGATGTGCAGCTCTCTGATGCCGGGACCTACCAGTGCTCCGTCACCACGGCCAGAGGGAGCGGGGCGGCAGTGCTGCGGTACCGGACGGGAGGTGAGGGGTACGAGGAAGAAAATCCTGCTGCAAAACGCACGCTAACACGGCTTGGTTGGACCTACCTGTGGTTATGCTGATGCTAGAGGCTGCGTGAGCAGCACCCCCTCCTCCAGCAGCCACCATCAGGCCCTGCAGCTCCTGAGTAGGGCTGGGGTTTTTTTTTTTTGGCTTTTACACAGGTGTCTATGGCCTTACCCACTCTTTTGACATCCTTGTTTCAGAAAAATTGTTTTGATGCTCTCAGTTTTCTTTTTTCTTCTATTTACCACATGTAGTCTACTAGCTGCATAACTGGCTACAAAGAGCCCCTAAGAATGGGAGGAGCTAATTGATCTTATAAAGATCCAGATTTTATACCTTTTAAAGACAAAATTATAGCTTTTTCTCTCCAGATTAAGGTATATTTACAGCCAGAGTCAGTGCTCCATAGTAAAAATTGTAGCCTATTTAATTTTTTTCTGTTTTTTTAATGTATTCAGTTTTAAAAAATTACTATCAAAGCAACAAACTGCTTATATCATAGTTATCTGAAGTATTACATATTTGCTAGAGTTAATTGTTCACCTTGTTATGAGTCAACCTCAAAATAGGCACAGACGCAGAGAAATTTTCAGTAGCAGGTACCTAATTCTTCTGAATCCTTTGGGCTTTGGCCATCATTTTCACGGCTGGCACAATGCAATATACTCCTGAACTCGGCAATGTTTCACCTGTTGACCTCTGGTCTTTCTAATGAAATTGTGGTGAGTTACACTGACTATACAATGGGGATAACGTGAGCCTGCACAGGCAGGTAGTTTTAGTGTTTGCCTGGCTGGCTTTTGAAGGCAAGCCTGAGGTCCCAGCATATCCCTTGAACTCAGGGTTGGCACAGTAGAGTGAGTCCATGACCACCCAGGGAAAGTTTCTAACGTAGCCAAGGGAATTGTTAGAAAGGAGGAAAAAAAATCTTCATGGCTTTCCAGATGTTGGAGAGTTAGTCCTGCAGGACAGATCTGGAAACCACCAGGTCTTCACACTCTTCCAGTGAGATGACTTTGGCTGCAGTAACAAGTCACCTCCCAAACGGTTGCCTTGTGTTGGAGACTGATGGATGAACCACTGCAGGGTCCCCTGGCAGACTGCAGTCTTTGCACCCTCTCCTTCACCACTGTGACCAGCATTGCTGCCCAACAGCCCGAACTGGGAGAGGAAGAACTGTCAGAACTCTCCAAGTCAAGGAAATGCAGTTTTAGGATAAGTGACCGCTATCCTAAATGAGGCCAGATGTACCGGCAACACCGGGGAAAGGGGTGTCATCTGTGCTTCGGGCCAGTCATAGCAGGACAGTAGTAGCCAGCGGAGCTCTTGAATGAGATGGGCTGCTTTTCTGCAGGTCCAGTCTCCTTTGGCCCAGCAGAGCCAAAATACCAGGAGATGGGCACAAGCTTCTGCGCAGAAGCTTGCAACAGATGTCTTGGAGTTGCAGCCACTTCCCCATGTCACTTATGGGGAGCCCATCTTGGGACAGAAAGGCAATATCAGAGTTGATGTTGCAGGAATATCTGCCCGGTGTTGTTTCACAGTCTCCCATTTCTTACTGGAAGCGTGTTTTCTGCCCTGTTGTTATGTGAAACACCTCCCCAGGCAGTGAAAAAAGGGTGCTGGGCTTCAGAGGCCCCTTATCTTGCCATGACAAGGGTGGAAGAACTGCTTGGGTCTACAGTAGGTAACAGCAAGGCCAGAGGGCTTTAGCTTGTGTCTGACGTCATGTCGTCCCCTCAAGTCCCACAGGGATTCGGTTTCCCACCCCTCCTTGAAACCTTGTGAATCCGCCTGCTTTTGTGTTGCTTGATTCGATGTTTAAGGTAATCCGCAGAGAAAAAGCATTAGAGAGAACAGGCGAAATGCTGCATTAGGTTTTATTTCTGCTGAAATTGGTCAGCTCAGCTCTCCTAAAAAGTAAATATACAGAGGTATGTTCTTCTAGGAAAGCAAGACTAGTAAAGTTTTATTTGAGACGGCCTTGGCTTTAAAACACAGATGAGTTTGCAATGGGCTTTAAGAGTTTCATTTAATCCAGACACGCTGGCGTAAATCCTGCAGCCCAGGCCACCCCTTAGTCTGCCCTCAGCCCCACCAGCTGAAAACGGAGCTTCCCTTGGCTGCAGCCCCATTTAGTGTGAGAGTCCCATCACGAGGAGGTAGGTGTTGGTCAGGCTCCCTTCTCAGCAGAAAGGGCAAGTCATGCCCCCTTCACTCTCTTAGCAGTAATTTTTGGCATGTCTCTCCCTGTGGAGAATAGCAGGTGCCTTTTTCCAGCAGAGGTGAGCGGAGCCGTGCCGGCTGCCGTACCCACCCAGGGAAGCCGGGAGTTGGCAGACACAGGCAGTCTCAGGCTGGCCAGGCTGAGCCCAGTCTCCTCTGGGATCTCGGGTGTCCAGGCGCTCTTGGGAAGTGCTTGGTTTTTAAGCCTGGGACCTGGTTCATAACCGCTAAGCAGAATTACTTAAAGATGCTAAAGCTGTGCCATGACCTCAGCAGACCTTGTCAAATTGGACTGCCTTGTCCTAGGAGTCTTTAGATACGCTGTAGTCATCCCCCCATTGCCCAACCTGTACAGACCTCTGTCTGAGCCTCTGCGTTTGGTTTGGCTACAGGCGGTGGCACGGTGCTAAGCAGCAAGAACCATAGAAACTCCTGGGACTGACCAGCGGGGTGTTTCATGCCCATTTCCTAGATGTTTTCCTTCTTCTGACTCTCTCCCCTTTTTCCCCTCCCAAAGCCTTCAGCACCCCCAAGGTCCATGTGGAGAACAGCAGCGGGGGGGACACGTTGCAGTGCGAAGCGCCGCGGTGGTTCCCTCGCCCCGCCGTGCGCTGGACAGCCTACAGCGACGCCGGGGAGTACCTGCCCCACGTCGCCAACACCAGCTACCAGCTGAATGCTGAAAACATCACTCTGAAAGTGGTTTCCTTTCTGCACAACATTACCGCTAACGCCACCTACACCTGCGTGATTGAGAACAACATTGCCAAGGCTACAGGCGACATCAAAGTGACAGGTACAGGTTAACAGCACCCAGAGACCATGGGCGTGGGGGAGAGGAGAGTTTAAACAGGGCACCTGTGTGTGTTGGGGGGCTCTGGCAGCGCCTGCGTCAGTCAAGGAAGGGACTGAAATTCATGGTTGATCCAAGCCTCCCTCTCTGTCCCTGGGATGAAGGAAAGGGTCTGTGTTTGGTCCTGCTATGTCAGATGTTTTTCACCGTAACAATTGCTCCCTTGGCACGGGGACAGAACTGCCAGGGAACGGGAAGGAAGGACGCACTTCAAAAGAATATATCCCTTTGAATGTTAACCAAACCCAAACCAACCAACCCAAAACCCCAACTTCTGACCCTTCCTTTAGCCAGTTCAGCTTAGATCCCTTCTGTGTACCAAACCATCAGGCCCCTTTAGCTGTTACTAAAGACAATCTAACTCCAGCTCACTCCCTTTATTTAAAAAGCTACCTTATTCATAGGAAAGCAAACTTTCAAAAAAGCCTAGATATCTTTTCCTGTTCTACATGAGAAGGGTTGTAGCTCCCCTACAGCAAGTAGCAGTGGGTCTCCAGCACAAGATGCAAGGTCTATCTCCATCAATATTCACAAAAATGGGGAGGAATGAATAAACACGCTCCTTTTGCCTTCCCTGCTGTGTTTCCCATTCTTGTAGCCTCTCACTATTCTTCTGCGACAGATTTCAGCATTACACGGGGGACCAACTTGCAGCTGGTGAACCTGAACGCAGAGTCAGTGTCCTCCCCCCTTCCAGCCTGTCACTGGATGCTTCTGCTTCCCTTGTATCTGCTGTGGATATAAAGCCTCTATAAAACAATCAGAAACACTGCTGGACATGGAGGTAAGCTTGGGAAGGGAAACTCATAGGCATATATGCTTGGTGTTAGTATATCTAGACCCTCTTGCTGAGTTTTGCTACAGCAGCAGACTTAATCTCAAGTCTGCCTGAATGGAGGAACGTGTCTTTGCCTTGTGCCTTTCTCCATTCCCAGCTTTAGGTGGGATGCATGGCTTGTCCCTCCCACAGGCTCCCTCCTGACTTCTCCCATTACTTCCTGCAACTTCAGAGATTCTTCTCTTACACTGTTGACTGTCGGTCTCTTACTCGTCCCCTCATTCTCTTTTCCTTCCCTCCTCAACCTTCTCTCCGAGTCAAAAGACAGACCTCTTGCTTGCTGCTGTGCCGAAGCTTGGCTACAGTTCATGGCTGCAAGGCAGCGTGGACTTTTTCCTCGCCCTCTCCGTGAGGGCTGCTGCAGCACAAGCCTTGCTTGCACCCATCCTGCTCAGACAACTCCACAGGGCAGCACCTTTGGTAAACAACACCCAGCGGGAATATCTTGAACAGGGCTAGAGGGAGCTGCCAGCCTGAGCAATCCCACCTAGACCTGGAATAAGGAGGACTGCAGTCAGCCAAAGTACAGGACAACCGCCTTTTTTTTTTCATCAGCTTTGGCTTTGGGTGGTAGGCTCTAGAGGTAAAGTGGTGATGGAGAGCTACAGAAAATCAGCTGAATGGAACATCTCTGTCTTTCAACACAGAACAGTTACACAGCTACCCTGGTGGCAGGACACACTTCATGCTTTCCTCCTTCTTGGGTTGAGAACTTTAAGATCTCCTTCCAGTTCCAGAGCATATAGCAGTGCAAACATGAAGTCAGCTGATTTCTCTCTTGTATTATTATTTCTTACCCATGCCAACAACAAGAGACTTTGTTTGGCTTCAGAAAGAGCGTGAAGAACGTGATAAGGAGAGTTGCATAAATAAAGGAAACTCTGATCACAGGAACGAGGTGTGTTCTCTTGTCTGAAGTAACCCAGGGACCAGAACTCCGATCATGGGCAAAAGCTCAGACACAACAGGAAAAGGGTTTCGTGCAACACATTCAAGAACTGGTCCTTCAAACTCGGAGTATTAAAAGCAAGCAAATCTTAATTCCCACTAAACAGATTTGATTTGTCTGCTCATGTCTTGTGATTCTCTGGATGTACTAATAGAACTGTAAATAAGAGAGCCGGTTAATCTATTCAGTCTTCTCAGAAGACTATAATCAAACTCCTCTCCTAAAAAAGATGTTGCGAATGGCAAAACAGCAATGGCTTAGGAAAATAGCTACCAGGCTCGGAATAAGCATTAGGTCTTCAACCTAGCAAAGGCAAACAGTGTGTCTGAAGTCCTACAGGAGGACTGACGATTCCATGTGTAATGTGAAATAAAAGAGATGAGTAGTAAGTGTAGCAGAAGGCAGAAGACTAACATACGTAATGAGGAGGGAAAGAGGGTGACTAGTAAGATACTATGGGAAAGTTCAAATTCAGAAGTAAACAGAGTTATTAAACACGGATGTAACTATAGAGACAAATTTGCCTTTTTTGTTTTTAAGTAAGCCACTGTTCTCTGGTACTTCCTATCTATTTCTGTGGCACTGTCTGTTACTGTGTTACTCATACTACAGGACTACTTTCAGTTGCACTTTTTAATCAGATTTTGATCTCTTCATGTTACATCACTTACAGTCAACATTTTCCTCAGGCTGAGACAGTTTACTTTGGGGGTTTTGTTTTGTTTTCTTTGGGGAGGGCAGGCAGTAAGCTTTAGCAAAACCTTTACCATTTTCCAGAAAGCACCTCCAGAAAAAAAACCCAAACCTGTCACAGCAAAACTTGTGCAGACCTTTGCTTTAAGCTGTTTCGGCAACCTCTTTTAGGATGGAGCCTCAGAACTTTGTCAAATGGTGACATCTGTCAGGTCTTGTGCCACTCATCCTTTGGTCTTAGAAGCGGCCAGGCGGCCTTGAAAGGGAAGATAGTTTACACATGCTCAATAAACCCATCCCCTGAAGTTTAATACAAGCTCAAACTAAGGGGAAGAGCAGGGGGGTGAAAAGACTGAACAAACCAACCCCAAAATGAGCAGCTGTTCAAACATGCTATCAGCACTACACACGGAATATGGCAGGAAAGTAATTGTGTGTGGGATTTACTAGCCTATAGCACAAGAAGGAGGATCTGGATGTTATTTTGCCAAAAGCAAGTGTGGAACACTCAGTCATCACCGCAAGCAGACAGGAGAGCAATGTCTTCAACGGGTGATCTCCCACGTTGTAGTGGTTGGTCTGCTGTGCCACAATGGATACTGCCACACGCCATTGCAAGTCATCCCCTTCCTAATCAGGGACAGACGGACAAGCCTGCAGCACGTTGCGAATTTGTATCACAGCTCACCGCCCTCCTCTTGTTACCAGCCCCACGTAATGTTCAGGCCACTGTTCAGGCTGCAAACCAACGCCCATATAGTCCCGTGACTTAGTACCGTGATTTAGTATCCAAACAGTAACCTATTCCCGTCCCTCTTCTTCTTGGAGGAAGGAAAGGAAATGCTTTAAAAACATAATTTTAATAATTTCAATTGGGTTAAGAAGACTGTCCCTTGTGGCAACTGTACAGTTTTACATGAAGACAGTGGATGATTTGCAAAATGCCTGGCTCTGGCTCATAAACCAAGGATCTAAGTCCTGACTCATTCCCCATATAGCAACTAAACCCTACAGTAGATATGGTGTTATTTAAACTGTACTTTAATAGCTTTATTTAGTAGATACTACCACATAAAATACACACATTGTGTGCCCTAGGCGCAAAGTACTGAACATCTGTCTTCCAAAACATTGCCCAGTATCACTGGTGGCAACAGTCCAGAATGACCATTCAGGAATTCCACAAGTCACAACAGCTTCTAGATTGCACCCCCTTCACCCTGCGCTCCCAAACCCGTGCTCCCACTGGAAAGGAGATTAAAAAAACCTCCCCATCCCCATAGGTATTTCCATAATTCCTCTCCCACTGGGAGAGATGTTAAGCTGTGGCTCCCACTTGGCAGTGCTTAGATGTCCTCCTAATCCTCTCACTGTTCAGATAGCTTAAGGCGCCTTGTTCCACTTCCTCCACATTCAGGCACAGCAGATTCGGCCGAGGTCCCACTTGTGACACAAACTCCATTTCACCACACCGAAAATTTCTCAGCTGCAGTGGAGCTGAAGGGGAAAGAGACAACCTGTAACAACTCAGTACAGGACTCCTGCACTGCTCTAGCAGGCAGCTGTAGAAGTTGCTGGGGGAGGGAAGGCCTTGCAGCAGCTGCTTGGCATCTGTTAAACCTCAAAGGACAGCACAATTAATGAATCCAGGATGTAAGCAGACGAATGCATTTGGCCAGCGTCCCTCCAACGTGGAAGAAACCGACATTTTACACTGTGAAATGCTGTGAACTATGTGCTGCTCACATAGCTGATGCACTGAGCTTTGTATCTTTTATGACTACCAGCAACCTGGCCTTACAGACAGTGTTACGTGACAGCCAAAAGATGATGTCTCCACAGCAGAGCATCCTCTGGTGAGCTTAGCATATCAACCCCTCGTACTCAAGTGCTAGTGTTAGCACAAACAGCTAAGAAAATGTCCCCTTAACGCAGCAACTGCACAGTTGTGGCAGCATAAGCTCAGGCATCAGCACCCATGAATTCAAAACTCTTCAGTGCTTTAAATTCTGTCGCTATGATGAGAAGCTTCAGGCCCAGTCTTGACTACCTGCTGTCCTGCCTAAAGTCAAAACCCACTTGATTTGAGAGGTCTGTACAGTAACTCTGGCTGGCCAGAACCCTGTCCCATCCAAGGACTGGGAACCTTGCTCTAAAAGAGAGAAAATTTTGTGTATAAGAGGCACCCCACAGAAATAAACCTGTACCTTAATATCAGGGATGGGAAGGCAAAAGGGAAATATTACTAAAATGTATTCTCTCTCACCATCACTACCCCATATACATGCAACCCCCACTGCCTCCCTCACTGACACCTTAGAACAATTACTACCCTGGTTGTTTAGCTGATTTTCCTGGAACTGTATACAAAGTTTGAATGAAGAAGCTCTACATTGTTCACCACAACTACAAGGACAATTCAATACTATTTTTATGCTCTGTGTAAAGTAAAAAATTAATGTACAGTATTGTTGTGTATAGTGACTTTTATAATATTATTTCTGTGGTTTTGTAACCATGGTTCTGCTAAGACATATCTTAGCTCTACACTACAGAATTCAGTTTCAGGGAAGGCTTTCCTTCTCCAACCTGGTGAGATGGCTCCTCCCTTCCTTCCCCAACTAAATATTACGAAAGCCAACAGCGCTTGCTTACCAGGCTGAAGGATCTTGGAGGGCTTCCTGTCTAGGCTGAAATCCAGCAGGATAGGGCGACAGATGAGAGGACTCCTGCACAGGCTCCTTAGGTAGCAAGCAATGAAATCCTCAGGTTCCTCTACACACTGAGGAAGGAAGGGGTGTGCTGCCAGTGAATGTGCAGAGGGAGGCAGGGAGCCACTGGAACACCCACAACAAAAGGAAATCCAGTCCAGCCGAGGCTTGAGCCCAGCATGCTGCAATCACTACCAGAATAACCCACTCACCCCCGTGCCAGTAGCTTCCCCATGCTGAATGGACACGCTGCCTCTGCTCTGCACACAGTTCTGCAGAGCTTCCCACTCGAGAAGGCTCAGGCCCAGCATTGCGGCCACATGCTGGTTCCTGCACAGCACAAAAGCTTCACCCGTTCCATCCTCCACCAGCACCCTACGGAGAGAACAGGCAGACTAAGATGCAGAGGGAGGTCAGGACAATGCCTGCCTTCCTCGCAAGGGTCATGTCCCAGAGAACGGATGTCAGCAAAGAGAGAGGGATGTTTGTTCACCTCTGGGAAGACATGACAACTTTAACTTCTGTCCTTGCTATTCTGTCCACATCCCATCCTTGATCTGATTTTCCCCTCCCCTTTGTGGTGTAATTTGTTCCCTCCTACCCACCTCTTTCCACATACAGTCTCTACAGCGCTTACCGTGCACTGGCTTGACTCACTCCAGTGTGTGATGGACACGGTGGACTGTGTCGGGTGCACCTCCCCTGAAGGAAGAGTAAAGCTATAGCTACATATGGGTGGGCATAAGAGAGAGAAGAAGAGGGGGCATGGTTTCTTTTAACCCTCCCCTAATTAAGTATGCAAAGGAGTAAAGAACTTCACTGCATTTCCAATACGTGTCTTGGGGAAAGTTTATATGGGGAGAAAAGTGACCTGCTGCAAGGTGCTGAACCCCAACAGCAGTGAACATGGGAAAAGCAAACCATTATCAGAGTGGGATTCTCCCTCTGAATATCCTTGCTTCATCCCCAGTCCTAGTGGCCAGCCTGCCTCATATCAGATGCACACTTCTAATTAGTTGTCGTTTTGGTCCCTTTCTAATAAGCAAGTCCTTTTCAGACACTGGAAAAAGAGGTTTTGGAATTGGGATAGGAACTCTTACTTCCTCTACATGGTAGGTAGCAGAGGATGAAAATCTGCAAGGCTCCTCACAAATTATCTCCGTGGAAGCTTGAATACCTCTTTGAAAATGCTGCTGCAAAGCGAGCAAACCCACTGCAGGGACAGAGTCAGTACACAGGACAAGTGGCATAAAATCCGTGCCTGGGGCAGGTGTTGCAGGTGAGGTTGCAAGTTGGATAGAAACACTAGCGAGGGGGGTGAGGCTTCTCCTGCAGAACTAGAAGAAATAGGAATGTGAGAAGCTTGGAACACAGAAACCTTTCTTGCGACATTGTAAAGTGGGAAGAAACACTGGACTCACCTTGAAGGAAAAGGTGGGTGAGAAGCTGGCAGAGATATGATGCTTACACAGCTGGAGGCAATGTATGTGCAATAAACATTATGGAATCTGCAATATCAAAGAGCAGATGTCAGAAAGTGCTCAGAGAAACCAAACCACTCAGTTTTCTTGGCATGGCTGGGCTGGCCATCTGTAACAAGGTAGGGAAATAATTTGTAGCAAGGGATTGTGAGACATGAAGGCATGGGCAAGGGATGAGGAAAGTCCACAGGAGGAAAGATTTAGAGATGGTTTCAGTGTGAGAAGTCAGAGCTGGGGCCCAGATCAGGGCTCTAAAGCCAGGGGTACCTGGAGATTTTGCGTTCTAAGTTCTGGAAGAAGACCTTGGCTCCAGGTAGCAAACCCCAGAGATGCTGCAGATAGGTGGCAGTGATGTAAACGTCCACCATAACAGGGGAGCCTGGAGCAACTGAGACGCTGAGCTTCACACTGTGATCACTGGCTAGCAGACTCCCTGAGGAGGCACAGAACCACACACACCATCAGTTCACACACAGGTAGCATAGTCTGTCACTGAGCTGGACCTACTAGAGGTGTTTTCCCTCCCACCACAATAAGGCTATCACTGTTCCACCTCACACATTTTCCAGGTACAGTATTCCCATTCCCATCCCCAGCACACATGCAGTGTACAGTTTCCCAGCCCCCTGACAGGCAATGGGATGCGACATCCTGGCATACTTCTGCTATTTTCAGATACAGGAGCACAGTTAGCCAAGTGTACTGTCTCTCTGAAACAGAAAGAAGCAAGAATCAATCTGTTGTTACCTCAAAGGCTCTCAATAGTCTTACCTTTCTGCTTTTGAAGGCTGAGAGTCACAGATGGCTTCTCATTCTTGACAGAGGCACACAAGGTCCTCTCCACTATCTCCCCCGAGAAAGAAACAAGGGAACCTGTGAAACTGAGAGCAGACAAGGATTTCTGTCCTGCCTAAAGACAAAGGGAGTGAAGACAACGGGAGTGGAGGAAGGCCTGACTCCAAGATTGCCACAAAGGACAAGGTGGAGTGCTGTTGCTTGAGCCCAGTTTCAGGGGAACCTGCCCTTGAGCACCTGAGCTACTCAACTGAGGGCAGCTTGCTGCAGTGTTCCCCATACAGAGACAAGAGGCCCCTTAACTTGCTTTTTGCTTCTTCAGCCTCAGCAGTGACGAAGAGAGAGGCATTACAGCCTTCCTATCTCCTTAACTCCCAACTGTTTTTCTTAATTAGAGAAAGAAGCCAACCAAACAAAAACTCGGTTTACCATAAGGCATTGGTGAAGATTTCAATGTGCGCGCCTACCACCTCAGATTAAACATGCTTTAAACAGAAAAGCTTCTAACCCCAGTATTTGTTTGAGCGAGTTACTCTAAAGCAATCAAAAAACAACAAAAAAGTCACACATTCAGTCTCATTTTCTCTGCTGCACCTGTTTCTACTTCTGACAGGAACTCAGTAGAGACCGTTGAAACCTAGTCCACAGCAGTAGTAGCTCAAACTTCTTCTGGACACCATTTTGCAGTTTCGTCACCTGCAATCCCTTTAACTTTGATAAACAGGATGGGGGCAGTCTGGACTACTTGCACATAGGAGGATTTCCAAACCATATTCGTGGGGCAGATAATTCATCACTGTTTAATGTAGTACCGCCTCCGATAAAGATGAATGCAGACCTACTCCCTGAGGCATGGTCACATCTAATTTGGGGCAGACCAACGTACCTGTTACTAAGTACTTCTGGAATGGACGAAATTCTCTGTTTCATGCTTCTCAGCACCGACCTGGCTGCCAGCTAAAAGTAGGGAGGAGACACGGACTCAGATGGATTGCAGTTTATGGCTACTCCCAGCCAGAGCAGTAAAGACAAGCTCTGCGTGAGCTATGTCAAGCAACCGATGCTTCCTCCCCAGATTGGCTCCGAGGCAGGAAAATGTGAAGCCCAGCAGCAGTCTCGGATGGAGCTTACAGCATAACGGTCTCATCAACAAGACATTCTGTACCTATAATTTTCTGAGCTCGTTCTGGAGAGATCTACAAGTGCCCTGTGAAAGCCCAGAGCAGTAAGGCACTGCTGCATACCTGCTGCTCACTCAGACAGGAGATCCATGTCTCATGCTGTAAGTGCCAGGTATCTTGGACAGGCAGGCACAAGGGGCAGGATGACCTGCTCAGTAACTTTGCTGGCACAGGTGGAAAACAGAGCTTGTCAAACACTTCCAAGTCCTGAGAAACGAATGGTAAGGCAAGAAAGAGGACTATTAAAGGAAGGAGATGAAAGCTATATAGGAAAAACAGATCACTGAAGAACCACGATTTAAAGAAAAATAAAATCCACTGAAGAACCACGATTTAAAGAAAAATAAAATCCACTGAACTCAGAGCTCTGAGAACTTTAACCAAACACAGAACTGAAGCAGTTCCTTGGCAAGATGGATGGGAATTCCAAGACTTGAAAAGAGCTTAGTCACCCTCTAACTCCCCAACTCCCACACACAGTTCAGTAAAACATCTCTGACAGGAAATAGCCAGACAATCTCTCTCTTACCGAGCAGCAGGGCACAATAAAGCGATACAGCCCATCCAGATGCAGAAATGGAAACCATCGTAGAGACTTCCCCATGAAAAGCAGTAGTGCCTGGTGGGGATGGGGAGGAGAGAAAGAGAGGAAAAGCAATGCGAAATATTAGGAAAAAGGTAGAAAACGAAAAATACGATGAGAGCAAACCCAGAAGAGGATGTCTTGCTTGAGAAGGAAGGTTAGCACCATGAAGGACAACCAAGACAAAAATCACTCTCTTGTTGATTAGGAATCTACATCCTTAATTATCACACAAGCTCCCTGAGGAGCCAGCGCCCAGCCTTACCAAACCACCCCCGCTAAAGCTGCCTCCTGCCTCACTTCTTGCTGTGTCGTGCCCTCTTCTCCATCACAGCTGGCCTCTTCCAGCTCTGGTAGATTCCCAGTTTCTGTGGGGTGGCTCCAGAGCTGAGGTCTCCCCAGCCACAGCACTGTGGCTTGGAAACTGCGCTGCAGGTCCCGTCCTTCTCCATCTTCTTTTCTGGGTAGTTGGTAATTGCGTAACATAAGACCCTCTTTCTGGGTAACCAAGAATAGGTGAGATACACAGCTGGTTGTCCTAGTGCTGCTCTGGCCCTTCTGACAGTTCTCATCTCTGTGAGTATCTGGCTTGGGATCCTCCAATTTCAGCATTTTTGCCTCTGGGGCTTCCAGCTCAGATGTTAAGCTGCCATCATCCTTCTTCCTCAAAGAGGAGCTGTTTCCACTCCTAAGGCCTTTCTGGATTCGTCCTTCAGGAGCATGGAGAACCTGAACATCCTCAAAGTAGAACTGCACGTAGACACTGAAATGACAAATGGTAGCAGTGAAACTCCCTGCTCCTGACAGGGGGCTGTCTGAAATAAGCAGTCACCTGGCAAAAGCACTTCTGGTGAGTGCCCCGCAAGTATTCAGCAGGAACAGCGGGAAAGGGTGAAATAAAGGGCAACTCCCAGGCTGGGTGTATTCTGAACAAAATGGAGATGGTGGGTTTGTTGCTGAGAAAGATCTCCTTTTCTGCAAATAGCAAAGGACAGTTGCTTTGGCACTGAAATACTAAGCAGCTTTACCATAGTCCGAAGTAGCTGTGGAATGGCAGAATGATGATTTTAATCTAGCACTGAATAACGGGACTTGCCTGGTTTTTTTCTCCCTCACATGTTCCAGATTTGCCAGCTGCTTCCAGGAGGGAAAATCAGTCTGAAGGAATCTCTCCACTACAAGCTGGTAGTTTTCCACCTGCAAGAGTGATCCTGTAAAAACATCAGAGAAAGAAGCTGAGCTAATAAAAAACAGAATACAAAACCAGCAAGCTCGATTTCCTCATTTTACAGTCACGAGGTCAGGCAGTGACAGTTCAGCATCGCCATACCAAGTCTCCTCTTCCTTGTTTTGGAGCTGGATGGCAGAACAGCAAAAGCCCAGCACTCTCAAATTTAGCTTAGTGGGACATACCTAGGAGAGCTGTATGGGCAAAGGGACTACCATCCTTATGTGATATCACACAGGGAAGCGTGCTGCTTTTGTCCTGCAACTGGAGGGAACTGCTCCTGGAGGAGACTCTCAGCATGCCCAGTAGTATCTGCAACAGAAAGGAAGCTGCAAAGCACATCAAACACTTCCCATCTTTGATGGCCACAAATCGAACTGTGCATAGCAGTGGTCCAAATTCAGCCTGTGTTCGACACATCACAGGTGAGAAAAGCAGCGTCATTCCCTAACAGGAGGAACAGGCATGCATCAGACAGCGTGCTGGAAGGCACGGGGAGAACCAAGAACTCTCGAGGCACAGATGGTAAAGGGAACAAGGCACTTACCAGTCGGGGCTGGAAGCTTCCTGCTGAGAGCGTGCAGTAGGACCAGGCTAGTCTGCGATTCAGCTCCTGGGTGCCCATGTGCTGCGCCTCCAAGGGGGAAAGCAGCTGTGATGGACTGAAGCCTTCCCAGCTCTTCTGTTCTGCCACACGGCAAACTGCAGACAGAGATGGGGCCTGGCACGGGGGATTCAGGGTCAAATACTACAAAAAAAAAAAGAAAGAAAGAATAAACCAGCTGAATTTCTTCCCATCAGACAAACAGGAAAGAGCTCACAGAGCATTTACCTTCTGCAGGGGACACTGGTGTATTTTTGCTAGGATTTCATTATAAATATCTCTTGCTTTCTCTCCATCTGGCACCACAGCTTGCAGAAGGGGGACAAGAAACTTCTCAGCAGCTCCAGGGTTTTGGTGCATAGAGCTAAGCAACAGTTTTCGGCGCCCAAAGAAACAAGAAAATCTGAAAAAAAACCCCCACAGTTAGAAGCATTAACAGTCCTCACTTCTCCGTGAGTTTTGCATGTAAGCCAGAGATTCCTTCTGCTTGTTATAAGGGAATGTGCTGTGTAGGACAAGAACTAAGGAGAGCGCAAAAATAACATGAGGTGATTAAAGAAAAGGAACATTTAAGGGCAATGCAGATTTATGTCACCCAAGCAGATAAGGAACAGGAAAATATACAGAAATGGACAGAATAGCAAAATCTCAAAACTCAAATGGAGAAAAAAACCCACTCAAAAATAATCTCCCTCTAAGTCACACAAATGGATCTCCATGCATTTTGGCTAAGTTTGATATTATTACTCATGTTAGATATAGTTGGCTTTCTTTTACAGGATGCAAAAATAAAATTAAAGAAAAAAAAATCACAAAACAGAAATAACCACAGATTTCTCTTGTTCCAATATTTTTGTTGTGTTGCATTCCTTGCAGAAGTATAGCCCACTGCTTTTGAATGCCTGGAAGTGATCACACTGTCAGTCAAAAAAAAGACTTAATAACAGAAAGTGAACTCAAATAAAAAGAGATAGGAACTAACTCACTGGAACAACTTTCAAGGAGTAGCAGGGCTTAGCAATCACATTGAAAGGAAGTGGAAAACCTAATAAAAACTGAAATTTATAGCTAGCATCATTCCCAGGGGCAGAACTGAAGTTGTTTTCTTGGAAAACATGGTTAAAATTCCACAGTGCCAGTAAAGCACAGGAAGACTGAGCATTCTATAAACTGCTACTTGACTGCCTGAGATTAAATATATACATTTTAGTTTTTAAATTCCAAGGCAGCAGTTACAGTGATCAACCATAACGATTCCAGATCAAACACAAATATTTTCACTAACAGAACCCTGAAGTAAACCCAAAAACTGGCCCACAGCTGTCATGAAAACAGAATGCAGGGTCAGAGAGAGCAGGAAGCCATCTGGAAGACCCAGAGATAACCATGTGTGAGAAAGTCTGCTAGGACAGAGGCTCTCAGATAAATGCTGACACTACTGGCAAAACTCGGAATATCTCAAAGTGATCTGCTGAGCAGCTCCTGCTGCAGCCAGGACACAAGAGCCTTCATATTGGTTGTGATCTGGCTGTAGCAGCAGTTTCCAGCTCCAGTCCCAGTATCCACATGATTTGACAAGCAAACCACATCGGCAGACACATGCCTACATTGCTTCCATATTTCAGGACACAACTTCCTAGGCAAAAGTACATGAGCACATGCTTTGGACTGCTGCACCTTCCCAAGACCAGTGGGCTTACTGCACACGCACTTGAAAACTATACAGGATTTTCTCCTAACAGTAACTGCAAGATACAAGCAACTGGGCATGATGTGAAATCTAGATGAATGGCTTACCTAGGCCAATATACCAGAAGCAATTGCTGCTGCTATTAGTATCCAAGCACAGTAATTATGTGAACCCTTGGTCTAGAAGATGCCCAGGTAGCCTACAAAGCACACTTACGCGTAGCCTGACTTCAGAAGAACTGTCCTCACCTCTCCTCAAAGGTCTCCAGGAGGCTCACCAGCCAGAGGTAGTGTGGCATACCAAGATTGTAGCGGAAGAGCAACTGTAGGTAGAGATTTCCTGAAGAGGCTGGTGGCTGGTAGGGGGTGCTGAGCCTTGAAAAACTCTTCAGCACAACTGTGCTGCTCAGGCAAGCACCAAGTACAATGAAAGGGAAGGATACCAGAGGCTTCTGCAGGAGGTGGACATCGAAGAGCTGAGATAGACAGACAGACAACTTAGGAGATGGCTAGCACTCCCCAAAACCATCACCCCACCCTAGATCCTTTGTCACTCGCCTGGATTGTCTATAAATCCAATGGGCCTGAGGCACCTGACAGCATCTGAGGTAGGAATCAGATAATAACAATTTCAACTCTCATGACCAAGCCTAGACAGTAAGATCCCCAGTTTTGTTCCAGACACTTGCTGAAATAATTCCAATGTTCCTGTAGTCTTTTGTTGACCTACACACCTGCGAGCTACACCCAGGGCGTGAGTCTTTTCCACTGCATGCTTTGTGCCTCCTAAGTCTCAACTTACCTCCACACATGCTCCCGGTCGGAGTCCACGTGCAGAGTTCAACAACTGCTGGTAAGCAAGGCACAAGCAGACTTTGTCATCCAGTAAAAAGAGACCAGCTTGGACATTGAGTATTTTGGTGACAGTTCCCTAAATAGAAAGCAAACAGAAAGTACAGGAGTGTAGAGAGTCCCAGAACATAAGAAGCATGTAGGCCTAAACAATAGGGAAATAAATTAATGATGAAAATAAGACCTTGCAGGCCCGCAGGTGAAACCCTCGAGCACAAGTGGGTGAAGGATAACCCTAAAAATCCTTACCGCGTATGAGAGAATCTTGGACTCTTTGGTTGATCCTGATCTCTCCTCTTCAACTTCCAGCTCCAAGGAATTACTGAGCTGCTCAGCAGTTTCAGGGGAAGAAGACTGAGTGGATTCTCCTCCTAGCCAAGCACTATCCAATGGCTGCTCCCTCACCTGCTCTGCACAGTAGGGCAGAAGGCAGGAAGAAACACCAGTAACAAACATCCTTTGTCCAGATTTCTTCAGGCTGGACACAGTCAGGCCTGTTATTGTGTACCTGTGACCCAACTGGAGGATATGGTGCCATGCCAGCTGGTTGGGCTTCTAGAGCAGAGAAACCAAAAGTGCCATCAACATCTCCTGCACTGGAAAAAGTTCTTCCCAACCCTGATAACCCCACCCAAAAAACCTTTTCCTTCAGGAGGACTGCCTCACACTCTTAGCAAAAGGTGGTGACTGCAAGATGTTCAGGGACACTGCAACTGCGTGAGGGAGGAGTGCTGTGTTTCTGCAGGGCACAGAACTAGACTTCTTATATACAAGGACTATTGTAGGCTTTGTGAAATAAAAAAAAAAAACAAATCCAAACCAAAAACCCCAACCAAAAAACCAAAAAACCCTCACCCCAAAACCCCAGACAAAAAACAGAGAATCACTAGCAAAACGAAAAATAAATCAAACCAGGAAGCCAAGGGCAAGCTTCAAAGAATTAATCAACTAGCACATACACGGATAAAGACAGTGAATTTATGAGCAAAATTCCAAGGACTTACCTGCACCAGCACAGGGACCCAAACAGCTGAGGTCAAGCACTTCAGAAACAGAAAGAAGAATGTCTTCTGGCGAATACAAAGGAGAGGCCCAAGTCTGACTAATTCACCTGCTACAGTGAGCTTTGATCTTTTCTTACACGGAATCCTAGAGAACAATTGAGGAGGCAAAGGAAATTGGAGATGAACATGACAGTAACTCAAAAGCAAAATAAACAAATATATGGCATGCAGTCTATGGAAATAAACGATCCAACAAGGTAATATGAACTGTCTCTCAGAGAGGTTTTCAAAACAATATTTAGCTGCAAAATTATTACTTTAACTTTTATAGACTAAATCCCTTTGACGCTTTAAAAAACCTTAATATTTGAAGACAACAGTGTTGTGTTGAACAAATTCATACGTTCCATGACAACAGTCAAATTATAAAAAGCTTTACCATAAGCTACTTATAGGTCAAAAGGTGGGAAAAAAAAAAAGTCTCAATAAATTCTTCAGCTAAAAGCAGAACTCAGCTTTGTAGATCCATGGAGTGTAATACTGTGTAAGCTCTAAGCCTATAAACAAAAGAGGCCTGAAAGCAACAATGGAGTCTTCTGAACAAACTCGGCACTGGGTGAAAAAGCAGCAAAACTGAAAGCAGATGAGAAGAGAGAGAGGTGACATTTCTCCAGTCATTTCAAAGTTCCATTTCGAAAAATGAAAAATAAAAAAAAAAATTGAAAAAATTAAAAAATCATTTCAAACAAACGTTTGTCATTTCATTTGTCATTTTTATTTCAACTCCTACTGGACCTGAATATAATCATCGCACTTGCTCTAAACAAGCACATTCTTGATTCTAAAACATATAAACAATTATCTAACTTCATGACTTTTTTTGGAAAGAAATACCAGGATGTCCAGACGCACTAGTACCAGCACTTTATTGGTAATATTTTTAAAGAAGGAACATGGAAAATTGGTCAGACATCAGGGAATAGCAGAGGAGCTTTATGTTAAAAGCCTGAGAGTTTACACTGAAATATGGAAATAGTTTTCTTGTTTAGAAAGGTGTATTGAGCTAAATCAAACACTTAAGCTTAAAGTAAGTTTTTCACAAGCACACAAACCAAATTAAAACAAAAGAAAACTAAAAAGAAACTAAAGCAGCCTGACTAGT
This sequence comes from Pluvianellus socialis, assembly GCA_013400795.1. Classification (NCBI taxonomy): domain Eukaryota; kingdom Metazoa; phylum Chordata; class Aves; order Charadriiformes; family Charadriidae; genus Pluvianellus; species Pluvianellus socialis. Next base: position 39,621 of record VZTS01000022.1, read on the forward strand.
CACATTTTATTGTTATTAAATTACATGAATAATTTTCTACTCGAGAAGATAAAACATGACCTAGCACAACCTCAAATTATCAACTTCAGTAAGATCTGCAATTCCATTGGCTACATTTTCACATACTGCAAGTATTATTTCCAACAAGGACAACAGTTACTCTTACCAGCAGACATTTAACTGACATCTTTATCTCAGCAATCTGATAAAAACTTGACCAGTGATATATATTAACCTCATATTAGAATTTAGAGTTACTTTCAGAAATACTTTTGGTTCACTGTAGGTTCAAAAAAAAAAAGTGCTAATCAAAAGAGTGAATTTTAGCCTCAGTGAAAGCTAAACCATTACTTTGTTCTCATATCCTTTGTGTAGTATCAAAATACATCCAGAAATAATGAAAATGTGTCTTATTTTGTCAAAATACAGAATAAAAACTGCCAGTAAAGTCATGGAAAACAGTTGATTAGATCAAAAGTGGCTTTATTGTATAACTTTTACTTCCACCACTCACCGTTATGCTTCCACCTGTGGGAGAAACAGAATTTGGCTCTTCCTAAGCCAAGTGCTCTTCACGGTACCTGCCAAACCGGAGCAACGGTGCTGTGATGGAGTTGAGCATGCCAGGTGCTTACCTGGAAGTAAGCAGTGGCTCAGCTGATGTGGGGTAGGTGACTGGAATGCTGTCAGGCACTTTCTCTGGGAGATTTACTGGCACTGGATCTACCAGGATTTCCACGTACCCTGCTGTGCTCTTGTCTGTCTGTGGTATATATGACCAGCTTGGAAAGAGGAACAGTGATTCCAACCACTCAAGGTCAAAATGCAAGAGCTAAGACAAAAGTTAAAGAGAGGAAAGCTTGAGATGAGTTACAGTATGTTTTCTCAGCATTACTTTAATGTTCATTACTAATTTGCCCTTGTATGCACGTCACAAACTCTCGTTCTGCTGCTATCACTAAATGAGAGCAGTGTTTTCCACCCACTCTGCTATCTTGTATGGAGAACTTCTGTGCTTCCAGATGCTAGTCTGAAATAGATTTGCTGAGCTCTACAGCTAGCATTTCCTGGTTCATTGTCACAGCCTCCTGGCAAGGTGATAATTAGTTCATTGCAAGACTTAGTTATTTTCAGACTATTTTTCTAAAATTCTCGCCTGCTCCCCCCCAGTGCTTTCAGTTAGAAGTTCATACCGATATAACTTTTTCTTAGTCTTCGCTGTCTTGGAAAGCACAACCTCAGTGCTCTTTCATCACCACTCTAGGGGTTACCTCTTATTTAGACTCCCCTCGCTTCAGAAGGCTTTTAATTCAACACCACTGTCACGTAAGCTATTATTTCCTGAAAGTATGTCATCAATGAACCACTGAACACCCAGTACAACTCTCCAGAAAGTTATTTCTGCTCCACTAGTTGGAATTCAACAAATAGATAGTAGTGCTACAACCTCCAGATCTCCCAGACCACCTCGTACTGTTGAGAATTTAACAGAACTGTACATTGGGCTGTCTCATTTTCCAGGCCAGCACATTCAGTATTTGTTCTCCTAGCAATAACAAATTTGACATGTTCTATCCTCTCCTCAGGATCTGAGCTTGTTGTTTTCCTGCCTGTTATGTAGATGTGTTATTTCCCTCACTACAGACTTCAGCAAACCATCTGAAGCCCCTGGGGGTCTGCAACACTGCTCCAGAAGTGGGAATAAACACAGAATCCCTCAGGCTGAGGACATACCTCACATGGAATTATCCCAGTATTATCTTTCAGGTACAGGCAACCATCTACCAACTTCTCTTTGTCCTGTTGCCTTCCGTCTATTAAATAGCCAACCAAGATCAGATAAGCCCTTGGCAAAGTGCTCTGCATGGGTAAAAATTCTTGTTCTTGATGAGCCCATTCTTTAAATTCATTAGTGCTCCAGGTCAGGTGGCTGCAACATGGCGTGCGCTGCTGACGCTGTAGGTCAGAGATGGAGATGAAACTGGAAAGAAGAGAAAAGCAAGACTACAGAAAAAACCAGTCTGAAAAGTTTGGGAATTACAGTGATCAGTGTCCACTGCAGTGGACAAAGCTTAGCTAGACCAGAAGAGCCTTAGCTATCGGCATGGTCTGATGGTACCACATGGCAAAAATCAACCCATTCACTAGCACTTATCAAGGATCTCTCTCAGCTCAGTCAATATGTTCTGCTTGAGCATCCTCTCTGAAAAAAGACAACCTTTGCTACTACGGTCGCCTGAACAGGCATGCAGAAGACTTGTGGAAAAAAAAAACCAACTTGAGAGTTAATAAAATAGGACATGTTTTCAAGTACATGTCAGGTGAGGTGTTGGAAAACAGTTATTAGCTCAGCCATTTTAGCTTGAATGGGAGACTGTGAGAAAACCCCAACAACTGCTCAATGCAACGTATCAGCAACTAACACAGGTAAATAGAAGACTAATTCCATCATCCAGTGCTAAAAAGTGCTGAACTACAGTAAAAGCAAGGCTGAACAGCTTCTAGATGAAGATCGTGACAGTTTTGGAACAAATTGTCTCCTGTGGATAGGTTACACAATACAAAGCTGAGAGACAGCTTAGATTGGACCTTCACTTACAAGAACACGGCCAAGATGGCCCCTGGAATCTTTCCACCTGCCCTCCTGGCTTTGGGGAGAAAGAAGCAGGAGAAGGAGATTTAATATCAAACCAACCACGTGTGAAGCCATCAACAGTTTAGCGTCTATGGTGCTTAGACTGACCATAGTACCAAATATGGGAGAACAAGGCAGCATCCTCAGTAGATTCTAAGCCTTTTCAGTGTTTATATTATCATGGCAGCATTCATCATCATTGTTTACATCCTGGCTCTCTATGCTGGAGAATTAACAAAAAGCCCTCTGTCCATGCTAATATCAACACCGAAAGAGCAAATACAAGCTAGTCTCCAGCCAGTGATTTTGGAAATTGTTTCCAGTGAGGTTCACTGAAAATTTTAGATTGTGAAACTGGAGCTCTATTCACAACACCCACTTGCTCAGTGGGTGAATCAAAACTGAATTTGATGAGTTTCACTTGACAAGTCAGGTATCAAAGGTTCAAAGCCAGAAACAAGTCTAGAAAAGTGATGGGTCTGAATCAGTGATAAATAGCATTTATATAAAAAAAAAAAACTAATCAGAAGAGTTAAGTTCATGTAGACTTACATTGTATATTCACAGAACAGGAGGAAAATTAGCTAAAAATGACATAAGGACACTGCTCCATCCTCAGAGACAGAGCAGCATCAGGAATAATACTGGTATTTATGATCTACAAGGAGAACATAGTGCTGCTTATGCTTTTGTCACATGTGCTGATTGCTTTTCAGGAGAAACCAAAACAACAGCAGTGCACTGGATCCTGGTTATCACATACAGAGAACTAAATGGACCCTCTTCTGGTGCTCCAGAGCTTGATGGTTAGCTGTGGATGTAGTATGTTGCTCACGGACTATTGGACTCACAAGACAAGTATCAACTACCTTCAACTCTTCTCTATGAGTTCTCCTGAATATAAACCAAACTCAGGCTTAAACATCATAAAATACAGTCTATAGAAAAAATATGGCTTAACTGACATCAGTTTTGCTGGTGTGAAAGACTAATCTACAATTATAAACTATTAGTATAGAATTAAAAGCCACGAGTCCCTAATCAAATCCAGTTGACCTTTGTCCCAAAGGCAGCTGTGCCAGGGGTTTCAATAGACATTCTCCCACCGTAAGTCGGAGCAAGACAGAAATAGATCCAGACAAGCCAAACCTTCCAATCTGGATCCCTCTCAGCAAGTTGCATGGTTTTCATGACAGTAAGCACCCAAAAGCCTTTTACCAACTAAAATACGGACCACATTATCCTAGATTCCACCTTTGTGAGAGTGCATGCTCGAAGGCAGACCTGAGCCAGCCAACATCCTTGGAGACCATGCCCAGGAAGAGACTCCTCAGCGGACAAGCAGGATCCAACCGGGAAGCTGCCGTGCAAACGCCGTGCAGTACAGCGGCTCGCTCTCAGCGAGATGCCCTACTTTGGTTACACACTCTGCCTACCGCAGACAAGCAGATACGGTGCTTAATCATACCGCAAGAGCGACTGGGGGCGCATCGAAGCCAAGAAAAAACACGCGGTTACGCGTCTTCCACTCCATCCCTCCCACACCCAGCATCCGGGGCGGGCATCGCACATGAACGAGCGGCGCTCGCTTGGCGGCTGCTGCTGCTGCTGCTGCTACAGCCGCCGTGCTGAGCTCCCGGCAGGAGCCGTCCATCTCCGCTCCACCGGCCCGTGGCTGCGGTGGGGCCCCGCACGGTGGAACGGGGCTGGGGGGGTGGAGTGGGGGGGGGCGTCGGTGTCCCCACCAGGACGTGCCGCGCATGCGCAATGGAGGAGGGCGTGCACCGGGCCCAAAGGGATCCCCCCCTCCGCCCCGGTCCCCTCCTCGTCTCCGCTCCCCTTCTCTCGGCCCCGTGGTCACCTGTAGCCCAGCGGCAGGTCCCCGCCACCCGCGCTCCGCACGCACCGCAGCACCGCGTCCAGCAGCGCCGGCGGCTCCGGCCCGCCAGGCCCCTCGCGGGCCGGGAGCGCTCGGCGGGCGAAATCCCGAGCCGCCTGCAGCCAGCGCTGCTCCTAGGGGGAAGCAGAGAAAGGCGGCTTCAGCGCCGTGCGGCCGGGAGACACCACCGCACCCCGCCAAGGGTCACTCACCGCCGCGCTGGGCTCCGCCATGACGGCGCCAGGCCGGGCCGCCCGGCACGAGGAGGTGGGGGGGTGTGGGAAGGGGGTGGTGGTGTCACGGCGTTGCCATGGCGACGCGGCGGCGGGAAACGCGCGGAGCCCGCCGGGAGCGCCGAGCCTGCTGGTCTCCGCCCCCTCNGCGGGGGCGGGCGGACCGCAGCCGCCCCTGAGGTAAAAAAAGTGTCGCTAAGGGCGGCGGGAGTCGTTCCGCCGTACCGGGCCCGTCCCTCAGGCAGAGCGGCCGGCGAGAAACGGGAAGGCGGGGGAAGCTCTGCGGGCGGGGGAGACAAGCGGCCGCCTCGGGCAGACCCGCTGAAGGGCGGCGGCTGTGTGACGGGGAGAGGGGCGAGCTGGGCCCGGTCCCCGTGCTGGCGCGGAGCCTCGGGAAACAGGGAAGACCTGGCGGGCGACAGGGACGCTGCGCGGCGGGGAGGGAGGGAGGGTTGCACGGGCTTGCCGGTTCTGGCGATAGCTGCGGAGTGGCTGTGCGCCCATGCGTTTGACATTTGCTTTAATGTCAAACGTGCGGCGGGCTTGTGAGGCCGCACTTCCCTCGCCGAGCTGCGGGAGGAGTCAAACGTGAAGGTTTTGGGGGGATTTCTCTGACATTTGTGCAGTTCTAGAGAAGTGCAACTTTTTTTTTTGTGTTTTTGTTTTGGTTTGGTTTTTTTTCCGTGGGTGGGGGGGGAGGCTGAAGCACCGTGAAGATTGAAGGGTGTGCCTGGCAGAACAGTGATTAATCTGAAACAGTCCATTAAAAATGTGATTACCTCCTCCACAGGATGTGCTCAGGGGTGCATGAGAATTTTTCCTTTAGGGGCTAATTTTGTATTGTCCTTGTTTGCGGCAAGGAAATGAACTAGACAAAACTTGGTAAATTTTTCTCATCTCTATCCCTGGAGATGGCTGTAGCCTCATAACAAGTTATTCTGCTATTTCCTTCCCTCCTGGAACCTGCTGCTGGAAAGTTGGAGCCATTCCAAGCCTGAAGGGCAGAAGAGCGCGGTGTAGCTGAATGGCCCTCATCATTTTGTCCTGTGCATGTGCCACTGCTGGCCTTCCTACAGCGGATAGGGAGCAACTCCAGAGTCGACACCATCCGTGGAGGTGTTTGGCTTTGTCCGTGGTGTTTCAGGCAGTGCGCAGCATGCATGGTACACGTGCTTACAGACACGAAAATGGGCGTGCTGTTCCAAAGCAAGGCTTTGCAGCGCCGTTTAATGCTGATAGTACAGAAATAATTGCAGAAAAAGGGGGGAGTAACGTTCCTTGTCAGGAACCCCTCGCTGGACAATGGGTGCTGCAGCCATTTCCATTCACAGCCCCTCCTGTTTTCGTGGTAGCTGCCCTGTGCGGAAGCAAACAGCCGGTTCCTGTGACCCCTGGCAGGCCAGCAGGCAACACCAGGTAACAAACGTGCAGCTCGTTGTCTCAAGTTCGGAAGCAACACGGGGCGAGGCCCTAATGGGCAACAAATACAGTGGAGTTCTTTGTCATTGGGGGGTTGGATTAGATGATCTCCAGAGGTCCCTTCCAGCCCCGGTGATTCTGTGATTTAGCCACTTATTCCTTACTGTGTATGTTTTGTTTTTTAAAAAAAACCACTGTCATTAAAAGCGCAGGTTAAATGAGGCAGAGCTTGTGCAGAACGTTACATATGCTTCACTCTTACATTTGCACTGTCAGTGGAGCTGGTTCATCGGAGCGTACCAGAAATCGCGTGTTGAAAAATTACGGGATGGGCATATATACTGTTAAAAGCGCGCTAGGTTTGTGGCTGATAAATACCTTTCTTTAAAATTATTTAGGTGCTGACAAGGCAGTTGAGCTGCCAAGCGTTGTTTTCTTACGACTACGTGGTTGAGTTTCACTAAAAGCGGAGCCATGCGCTCGCACGGCAGGGTTTTACTCCTTCTCCGCGCGTTTCCTGGCAGTTTTCCCCGCGCCGTGCACCCCTCCCGGCTGCTCCTTCTTCAGCTCCTTCCTTCGTCAGCCCGTCCGCCGGGATTTTTAAGGAAAACGGCCGGTGTGCGCCGGGCGTGGACGGGTGCGGAGGGCGGGCAGGGCGCGCCGCCGGGGCCGCCCCTCCTTCCTGCCGCTGCGCCGCCGCCAGGAAGCGGGATCCGGGGCCGCGTCGCTGGGCGGTGGTGCGGCCGGGGCCGGGGCCGGGCAGGGCCGGCTGCACCTCGACGCGGGGGACCTGCCATGGGGACGTAGCGGGGCCGCGGAGCCATGCGCGGCCCGGCGCTGCCCCGCAGCTCGCTGGGGACGGTAAGTCATGGCGAGGGCTTCGCCGCTCCCCAATCGGGACGGGACCGCGCACCGCCGCCGCGGGGCTTTTTTATTTACTTTTTGGTGGGGGTTTTTTTTGTTGTTGTTGTCTTTTTCTCCCCAGACCCGGGCTTCCCTCCGCTCCCCCGCCCGCCCCATCGCTCCGGGTCTCCGGGGGCTTTGGCTTCCCTCACGGGGCGGGGAGCGGGCAGCGCCCGGGGAGCCATTTTCTCCTGCGCGGAGGGGCGAGGTGGGACGATCGTGGCGGAGGGGGGGAGGCTGGTGGCGGACCGACGGGAGCGGCGACGGGCCGTCGGGAATCCGAGCCGCGCCTAGCGCCTCCTAGCCTGGCCGCCTGCCGGGTAACCGGGCAGCGGCGCTGCGGGGCCGCTGAGGCGAAGCCAGGCCGGGCCGGCGGTGCTCCCTCCTTGCCTCCCTCCCCGCCGAGTTTCCGGGATTTATCCCTGAGTCAGGGAAAAGGCGGCTGGATTTACAGGAATAGCGGAGGATTTCCTGGAGCCCACGGCGCCGCCGTGAACTGGCGGGGCCGTGCCAAGCCGCCGGGGCCTGCCGGGGGCACGGAGCCGCCCGGGCTGGGCTCCGCTACCGCCGCCGGGGTGTAATAAAGCTGTGACGATCGGGGTGGTGTCACTTAGCATCGTGACACGGCTACAAATCCTGTTAGAGAAGTTGATACAAACCGTTGTAGGGTCAAACTGTTGATCCCTACTAAATACCTGAGCATCCTACCTTGCACCCGACTGCACCAGGCTTGTGATGTTGGGTGAGTTGTTAATTCACTGTAAAAAAAGTTGTGACTGCCCTACGCAAAGTTATCTTCTTCCAGAGGCCTTTTTTTGTTTTTTTTTTTTTTTGGAAGCTTTTGGAAACCAGGTAATAGAGTTGCAGCTAGCACTGGCAAGAGCGCACAACTAAAACTGGAGTAGGAGTGTTCCACGCCTCGACTCTTAAACTCCGGATTGCTTACTCTCTCAGGACCGCAGTCACCTCAGCTCTTGCGATGACTTGCATACAGATTTCAAAGCAGTTAGCAAACCTGGAAAAGTGTGTTTCTGACTTCAGAGCACGTATTTGCTGTAATTCAGATGCTAGTATGTGGTACTACTTGACACTATTGGCAATAAAATGTACAAAACCCATTGGATTCCCCAAATTCATTATATTGTTTTCGGCTACATAATATGCTGGAGGAAAAGTGTCCTTCAGTGCAATTTCTTTTCCTGAGGACATTTTCCCCTCCCTATTTACATGTAATTTCAAATTCTCAATAACACCACACTCACTCATTGCAGATAACAGTGTGGTTTTTTTTTTTTATAAAATCATTTTGTTTTCAGTGTTACAATTCTCACTCTGTTGCATGCCCTTCCATGTTCCATTTACTTTCCATGCATCCTATGTTTGCCCTCGTGGCCTTTCTCACTCCTTTGATGCCCCCCTCCTAGTTGTCTGATTCTTTCATGTTTCCTCTGATTCTTCAAAATTTCCTGTAGCTTGTTCCCATGCATTTTCTCTTTTTGCGTGTCCTTAACCTCATTTCCAGATCCTCTGTGTTTTATCTGTGCACTCCTGACTTTCACAGTGGAAAAAATAGCAGCTGTCCTTGCTGAGGCCAGTGTGTTTTCTATCTTGTTAAAAAAAAAAAAAGGAAAAAAAATTGTAATTGCATCTTTATTTATTAAAGACACCTCAGTTTTATGAAGAAAAAAGACAAAATTGCCCAAAGGGTGCTTCTGGCACTGATTCCTTTTGAAGGTAAAGGGAGGAATTGCAATTTTGAAGTTATAAGTTATGTTACATGAAAATTGAAAAACCAAGCCACCAAGTGCATTGCAAAAAAGAACTGTTGGGCCTACCATCCCGTCTCCAGTTGTGGCCAGCAGTCTGCTAAGGGTTTTAGAGCAGGGCAAGCGTACAGCAATGAAAAATAAAAATACTTTCCTAGTTTCCAGTGATCTGTCATTGTGGGAATTCCCAAGTTGAAATGGTGTCTTTGTATTTCAGACCCCTAAGTGTGTTTTCTCTTCTGCTGATGGGTGTAGTGATGGCTTTTGGAACCCAGGCATATTTCTGGTGCCCCCAGCACTCTCGCAGGGAGTCCCACATTTCAGCTATGTGTTGGCTAAAAAAATTACCTCCCTGAATTTGTTTTGAACCTGTCTCCTGCCTGTTTCATATGATGCCTCTTAGTTCTTGCAGTGGAAGAGACAGAGTAACAGCCCTCCCGGTTCATGTTCTCCATGGCATTCATGACTTTAGAGCCCACTATAGTGTCTTCTGCTCAGTTGTCTCTTTTATAGACCGGTATCTTTAATCATTCCCCTTATGGCAGCCATTCTGTACCACTGATCATCCTTGTTACCTTTCTCTGTATCATATCTGGGTTAATTGATGTTCTCGGGATTGGGGACCAAAACTGCAGTCTGTATTGAAGCCTTATGGATTTATACATTGGCATAACAACACTTTCTGTTTTGTCCTCAAATCTTTTCCTAATAATTCATAGCATGTGATTGGATTTCTGATTGCTTTATCTGTCTAGGTTTGTTGCACTTTTATCTGCTTATTAATCTAATTTTAATTTCTATTTTTGATGACCTTCCACTTCTAGACAAATGGAGCATGTTGATATCTGGGTGTGTGCCAGTTTCAATTATGTGATAATTTAAGTCCTCACAAGCAATCAGTATTGTCAGTTTGGATGCCTTTCCATTACTTTTTATTAAGTAATCCATTTTCTGCATTAGCAGTGTTATTTGGGGTGAACCCAATTTTGTCATTTAGCTCCTTCTTAACCATTGTCTTTAGTCATCACAAAGGGGCTTTGCTTTTATTTGGGACAGGTGTCTGGTATTCTCTTCCATAATCTTGGCCTCATCCCTGAATAACTTGAGTGCTTCCTTTGAACCTTGGTGACACAGGCCTTTTCACTGAAGTCCTGGAACCTGACAGTAGAAAGTGCATCTCAAAAGCAACGTCACTACATTTCTCTATTAAAACAAACAGTGGTATCTCAGTTTCAATGAACAGGACTCATCACGGACTCAGCACATGGAAATTATCTGACTCTTAAAAAATTCACCTAGTGAATGACTGATGAGGGGTGTGAGGATGACTGTGGCATAGCGTAGGCAGGGGCCAAGGGCTTGTGCCCAGCTGAAGATCAGCTCAGGATGGAGAGGCTCGGGATACCCACACTGAGCCTTCCCACAGCTCATGCTCTGATGTGGGGACATCGAAGTCAGCCCTGATTACTGCATATCTGTGACTCAGAACTCTGACACAGTGTTCACCACTGTGTCCTCTAAGGAAAAACTAAAAAGTTGTTTCTTATGGTTGTGATTGCCTATTGACTTTTTCACTCTTTTCTTTATCTCTTCTAATATGAAATAAAACCTTCTAACTTTATATACTATATATATACACACGCATTTTAGAATGTGAAGTTCATGATCTTTATAGATAAATCAGAGTTTTGTTTTGCTTTTCTTTTAAGATTTCTAAGACCTTCCTTCATTGCACGAGAGTCTTCTGGTTTTAGACAAGGCCTTTTTAGGCTTTACAGTGTTTCATCCATCTGCTCTTCATAAAATGGAGGATCATTTGTAATAATAACTCTTGTATCCTTCGTTTGACCTTTCCAGGTTTTAGTGAGCAATGAGAAAAGCTTCCTGTAAATGTTGCTTTAATGCACATTTTTCAATGTGTAAAGCAGAAGTTCTGGTTTCCCATGCATCTTTGTAGTGCAAACTAAAAAAAAAAGTGCAAACCTCGAAGAGCTTTTGGAAATGGCAGAAGCAGTTAAAGAACATAAGGGTAATCTTGTACCCTGATTTGTTTGGTAGCTCATCACTCTGAGCAGGATCTCTGTTTTCTTCGGAACTTCCAAGCTGGCTAATTTTTTATGATTCATTAAAAAGTCTACAGATGTACATTACTTATGCTTTGAACTCTTAAGAAAAGGGAAGTTTCTTTAAGAAATATTTGAGAAATTCTAATGACTTGTGATGCCTTTTATTTCCGCGTAGTTCTTTAGTTTAAAAATCAATTTGCAAAATGGGAGTCTGTTTTGAGAGAAGCAATTGAATAAGTTGTTGGTGGGGAAACACTTTATTACACGATGAATATGTTAGGTGTGTACAAATAAAGGAGTAAGCCTCCTATTCTCTGTATTTTAACAGTGTAACTGGATTTATGAAATTGTTTTATTCTGGAATTTTCAGCTTGATGCTTTTGTATTAAGGAGATTTAAACTCTGGAAATTGTTAATTTGGGACTACTTTAAACATTAGCCTAGTGATGGGCAATACTGTTTCAATTGTTTGGAATGCTAATGCCTGAGCTTCTGCTCCAGCAAGTATTGCATTCCTTTTACTTCCTGTGAATGGGTGTTGGGTTTCAAGGTGCTGCGTGTGGAGGCAGGAGTCGCTTCCCACCTGTCTAATACGCCCCTTCCCACTCAGTTTGCTTTCTGTGACTGGCCTTGTCCACTCTGGACACCTCTAGACATCTGCTGGCTTTCTAGGAGGAGCTTGTGCTCCCAGCACAACCATCTCCATCCTCTCTTTCCCATCACAGTCATACCTGTGTGTACCTGCTTTCTGCACCCTTCTCCCTGAGGATGAGGACCCTAGGAGGCAGCCGCAGCGCCACAGCTCTGCACAGGGAGGGCAGAGCACATGATACCAAGCTGTAGCATCCATGCTGAGTAATGTGGTATTTCCTAGCCTTGTGGACATTGACAGGCAATAATATGGTAGCCCTGACAACGCTGCACTTCCCTGCGCTGTCCTTCTCTTTCAGATACTGTGCCACCTTTCTCCTTGGCCTGAGAAGAGTGGTCTCCAATGTCCCTTCTTATATCTAGCCCCCCACTTTTCTTGCATCTTGCTGTGTTCTTCACTTTTATCTTTGCTGTTTCTTTCTTTTTTGACTAACTGTTGTAGAGATGTCACCTCACTTGCAGTTCTCTCTGGACGGTCTGGTGAGGCAGAAGCAGCACCAAGGGTGTGAATTGTAGTGGTGGCAGTAATTTAAGAATATTTGAGGTTGAAGGTGGTGCAGGGGCTCCTAACTCCTGTTTCAGCTGCCAAAATTTTGCATAGAAGAGCTTCTGGGCTTGTGCAGAGTTTGGGGTTTTTTTTTTCCACTGTATCTGTCAGGCAGTAAGTGCTGGCATGAGACACAAGAAGGAACTAGGGTTGCCTCACGTGTGAGGGGCACATAGCTGTCACCCAAAGGGTTGGAATGATTTAAGGAAGCAGCATTCTGGTTTTCATCTGCCGTATTTTGTTTATTTCTGCAGCAGTTTCAGAAGTAAAACCTGGAGTTTCTGCTGACGCTTTTTTTTTTTTTCTTTTTTCCCCTGGGCAGTCCCTGCTCATTAAAAATGTGAATCATCAGTGTGCATGATGTGGTTTCGTGTTTTGAGTTATCATTTGGCTTGGGTAATACGTGCTGGCCACTTTTCTATGGAGCGTTGGTTAGTAGGTACTTGTTCTTTTCCTGGTGTGTGGAATCAGAGCATGTTGTAAATCTAATGATGGAAAATCACCTTATTTTAGTTGCAGAAGACCTCTAAACTTTGCCTTGGTGAGCTGTTATCAATGACTTGAGGCTTCACTGCTTGGTAAATGGAGCTACATCTGACTGGCAACTGGTCAGGGCTCAATCCTAGAGCCAGTTCTGTCCAATATATTTATAACAACCTGGATGCAGGAGTGGAATGCACCATTTACAAGTTCACTGATGATACCAAACTGGGAGGTGCTGCTGACTCTCTTGAGGGACAAGAGGCCTTGCAGAGGGATCTAGATAGATTGGAGCATTGGGAAGTGATTAATGGGATGAAATTTAACAAGTCCAAGTGCCAGATTCTGCACCTAGGATGAAGTAATGCTGGGCACAAGTATAAACTGGGAGCGGAGGGCTGGAGAACAGCCCTGCAGAAAGGGATCTGGGGCTGCTGGGCAGCAGCAGGTTTAACAGAGTCAGCAGTGTGTTCTGGCAAACTGCATCGTTCCTGGGATACATCAAGCACATCACAACCAGCCGGTCAAAAGAGGGGATTATCCCGCTGTATTCAGCATCAGTGTGGATTGAGTGCTGCGTGCAGTTCCAGGCCCCACAATTTGAGAAGGATGTGAAGGTCCTTGAATGTGTCCAGAGGAGGGTAATGAAGCTGGTGAAAGGGCTGGAATCAATGTCCTGTGAGGAATGGCTGAGGCCTTTGGGCTTGTCTGGTTGTGAGAAAAGGAGGCTGAGGAGCGACCTTGTTGCTCTCCACAGCTTCCTGAGGAGGGGAAGTGGAGAGGGAGGTGCTGGTCTCTTCTCCTTGGGATCCAGTGATAGGACACCTGGCAGTGGTTCAGGGCTGTGCCAGGGCAGGGTTAGACTGGACATTTGGAAGCATTTCTTTACTGAGAGGGTGATCAGATGCTGGGACAGGGTTGCTAGAGAGGTGTTTGATGCCCCGTGTCTGTCAGTGTTTAAGAGGCCTTTGGACAATGCCCTTAATAACATGCTTTAACTTTTGGTGAGCCCTGAAGTGGTCAGGTAGTTGGACTAGATAATCATTGTAGGTCCCTTCCAGCTGAAATATTCTGTTCTGTTCTAATTTCATGTATTCCATGAATTTTATGAAGTCTGTCATCGGTATAAATCAGTATACTGCTGAATGGCTTTGGGAGCTGCTTAAGATGGTGGTGTTTTTTTTTCTGCTATGTGAATGATTTTTCTGGAAGGCCGAGTCATTGGTTTGTGAGTCACTTGTGGTCTGTGACTTTCTGTTCCTCAGATTTTGATCAGTAATAATGTGTTAACTCTGGTTTGGTTGCAGTTATAGACATGCTTTCACTTAATCTGAAAAGTTTAATCATTGGCTAGAGAATCAGGATTTCTTAATTGTTGCTGTCAGACCATCTGTGTGAATGATCTTTTACCCGTTTTCCTGCAAGCAATCAATCTTGTAAAAGATTGCTGATAGGAGTTTTATTCTTACGGAGTTGTTGGAGTGCTCACATTTATCCTGTGGTCAGCTAATTAAGTCTGAAACGATAGCTATTTAAATTTGTGGTTCTCTTTTTCCTGTTCACCCTTTTAGCCTCTGGTCTACTGAATATGTTTTTGTATGATAGAGCTCTCTAAAAAATGGGGTTTTGGCTTTGTCAAGAGTTACAAAGTCCTGACCTTGAGGTTTTAAGTTGCTTTCATGTATGTTCCTTTCTCTCCCAATGCTTTAATTTTGAGAGAGAAACAGGACAGCATGGGGCTGTCACAGCCATCTCATTTTGCATATCTTTTCTTAAGCTTGCAACCACAAAATTAGTATCAGCATTGTGGTTTACCCTTATTGGTTTACTTCGCTTTTGCTATAACTCTCATAGCTGCAAAAGCAAAAAGAAACAGAACTCTGAAGCTGTGCCTGTACAGCTAGGCACCTTACCACTTTCAAAAAAGCGGGCTGGGAAAACTCAGCGTGAGTATAGGTGGGGTGGTATTTATTTACAAAAAAATGAGTTGATTTTCATGCATTCACATGATCTGATGCATAGACTACATTGGCACACACTCTCTGTGACATGCTTGGAAGCACCAACAGGCCTATGTCCAGGTGGCATGGCCAGGGTCACTGTGCGCAACACAAATGACAAGGGACACTGGTTGTTAAGTCTTCATTATGTCACTCCTCAATGGGTTCTTCATGGCACTACAAACTAGTTTTTGGAGAAGTCCATCATACCCTTTGTGAGTCATCAGCTGGTATCAGCTGGTATGGAAATTTGCTGACTTCAGGCTCCATAAATCTTGGGCTGGGGTGTTTCCCATGTTTGTTTGTTTGTTTGTTTTAATATTTTTCTTTTAACCTTTTTGTTATTGTATGTTTTTTTTCCTTGTCTGACCACATGTTTGAAATACATGACTAGGGTCAGTTTTTCTGTTGGGTTAACAGGCAAAGGAATTGTGTTTGTGATATGCTGCAGTCTCGTTACCGTCCTCCTGGTGCAGGGTCTTTTGCTGATGAGTCATCTATGCTCTGGTCTTACCAGACTGTAGGCCTTTTGGCCATGACATAAACAGTACATTTCTCAATTTCACTGCTGGGAATAGTCTCCTGAAAACAATATGCAGGCGTTGGTGTCCTTCGTTATTATACAGGCTGTTCTTTTAACCCTTTGTTCTATTGTTCCTTTTCATGTGTCTGTGTACACACACTCTTACAGTCATACTGCAGTCATGCCAATCTTAGTATTTCTGTTAAAATTCTTGACAACAGTAATCTTAAAAACAAAAAACCCAAGTAAATCTTAAGGGAATATTTAAAAACAGAAAAAAGTGCACATTATTATGGCAGACTGTTCAGACTGAATGTTAACAGCTGCAGTTTAAAAGGAAGAATGTGCATTTGTCAGGGGGAGAAGTTGAAAACCTAACTTTCCCACGTTTCTAGGGCTGGCTTGCCCAGGAGGAGTTTTGGAAGCTTTTCTGTACTTTGCATGCAGTGAAATCTTTCTCTGCCTTCTTATTCCAAACTTTCCATCTGGTTTATTTTCATCAGTAGAACTACAAGTAGTGGATGCATTCTTCTCTCTGGACCTGTTTCTAGATGGGCAGTCTTACTGTGCCTGCCTTAATAAAAACATTCCTTTGCTCTTGAGTAACTTGCTTGCAAGCTGCAGCATTTTCAAGGCATTCCATCTATAAATTGCGCATCGTGAAAAGTATTTGCTTTATATACAACTACTTTGTCATAGAGACTATTGTATGGCATATTAATAGCACTCATGAAAGGCATGGGTTTGTTGGGTTACTTTTTGGGGTTTTTTTGTTTTTGTGGTATATAATCTCCCCACACACTTTTGTCAGTGGAAGGTTCTGATATCAGAATTGGTCAAGTCTATTGAACTCACTGTTATAATAATTGTAAGTGCTGAAGTCAGCTGTGCAGTCTGCAGGGGGATATGATGTTTTCTTACCTTGTTTCTCTCCCTCTTTCTTTCCCTCTGGTTCCCTCTCCCTCTGTATTTACAGGTTATCCTAACGTTTGTCTGTGTGTTGACAAAAGAATCTGCAGAAATCGCTCCAGTGCCGTACACGCTGCAAGTCCATCAGGTAGCTTTGGATGGAAGAGACCCCTCTAGTCCCTTGAGGAGAGACAAGAGGCAGGTGCAGTGTCAACTAGGACAATACCTACATCCCAGAGAGACCCACTGCTGCATGAGATGCCATGCAGGTATGTAAAATAAGCACAGTAATAGTGACTTTCACCTTAGAGGCATTTCCCTGTCCTGCACCCTCAAACTGTCTCTGTCCTACAGCTACATCACTGCTGCCTTTCCTTGGTACCTATCCCTACCCAGATAAATTCTTATTCCTTGTCTCTTCTTTTGGGCTGTTGGTGTCCTTTGTGCTGGTGAGAGGAAGCAACTCCAGGGTTTCTCTGAGGAATCAATGACTCCCATCCTCCCTAAGACAACGCGTTTGCCTTCCTGTCAGAGCTCTGTTTTTCTTGCAGGTACCTACAAGGCAAAAGACTGTGATCGGCCTGACAAGGCACCTGTCTGTCTTCCGTGTGCTAGTGGCACGTTCACGGCTGTTGATAACACCATGTCTAAATGCTTCCCTTGTACACACTGCCGCACAGGTGAGTTATCTGTAGGACCTGAGGAAAATGGGTGGTGGGGGCGGGGCTGGAGGGGGTGGGAAAGTGAGCAAGGAAGCTTGGAAAATAAGCAATTGAATGGGCAGGACAGTGTATGGGAAAGGACTGGGGACAGAAGGAATAAGGGTTACTAAATTACTGCAGTCTGAGAAACAGTTTGCAGGCCTTTTTCTGGGAAGATTAGGGGATAACAATACCTGTCATCATAACAGCACGCTCAGCTGAAGGTGAAGGAAGAGGCTGGAATAATCACTTCTCCTTTCTTTCTTCAGAATTGCATCAGATAGTAGAGACCCCCTGCACCCCAAAGCAAGATACCGTATGTGGCTGTCGGAAGAATCAATATCAGGCTGGCCAGTATGAGTTCTTCCAGTGTAGGAACTGTAGCTCATGTGCCAATGGGATTATTGCCAACTGTGAGTATGGCATGGATATGGCTCCAGTACAGACATACTGTACTAGGGTAGACATTAACAGCCTTCTGTTCATTTTCTGACAGGCTGCAGAGCCTTGACCTAAAGTGATTGTAGTCTTGGTTTTGCCTGCCCCCTTTCCCTAGAAAGACTGCCATCTTTTGCCTGCCTTGGCATCAGTCCCTCTTCTCTGTCACAGTTTCTACCTTCCTTTTGTCCTTGAATGGTTTCTCGGTTTTGGCTGTCATGAGGAGATATTTTCTACTTAACTTTGGTACCTCTGCCTTGCATGTACTGAAACAAGGTCTTTACACTCTAGAGCAGATTTCCCCCTTACCTTTTTTTTGTCTTTCTGTGGCTATGTCTCGTGATGCTTATTGCATTTCCCTCACCAACTGCTGGAAGCACGCTGAGTCCAATGGCTGAAAACACCACTGGTCCCAGCGCCCAGCTGAACTGCTTGTCAGTTGGTTGCTGAACCACCACAGTGTACTGTGAAGTGTTTTAAAGTCCAGAGCTGCTCAGGTAATGCTGAACAGTATCCAGTGACATTGGGTGTGACTTGCGGATTGTGCAGATGTCTGGAGAAGTACTCATGTTAGCTGTCCCAAGCTGCCTCATCTCCAGTCAGGAATCAGGGATCTTAACCAAATGCTGCTTGCCACCCTCTGCTTTATGCTGTGGTCTTTCTGTTTATGTCCCTTAAATGCTTCTTACCTTGTTATCCTAAAACTATACCCTCTACTTTGCAAATTCTGCTTCCCCTGATCCTCTTAACCCTGCCTAGCCTGAGGTTTGCTGTCTCAGTGGTGAATGTGTTCCCTGTGGTGCTCAGTAATCTCCCTCTCACAGTTTGCATGCTTACACCTATCCTCAAGGGTCATCATTGTACGATGCCCTTGCGCAATTTCCTTCTTTCTTGGCTGATGTAGAACTGCTTAAGTCTTATCCCTCGCTTGCCACAAGAATGCACGCTGCTTGTTCTAGTACTGTTTTCCCTCCCCTTATGCAACTTTGTCACTTCCATCACTACTCCTGTATGCCTCTCCCCACACCTGTTTTATTCAGTCTTCATACTGTGACTTGCTTAGAAGCAGTAGCTCTTTCATTTCTTACCCCTTCCGCTCACAGCATTGCGGATCACAAGAGTGGATATGTGTCCCATGGCTTTAAGTTATTCTCCCTGCCCTGAACTGACTTCCTCACCAGTCCCAGCTGCTCAGGGACCACTTCTCCCTCATCTTTGCCTGACTAATGTGATTTCCCCTTCCTGTCACACTTGAACTTTAGTGACTTTCCTCACTTTTGCGCTGGAACTGTCATTATCCCTTAGACCAATTTCAGCTGCACTGTCATTTTAGTCCCTTTCTGAGCCTCTACAGAGGTCCCCGATCTACCAGGACAGTGGTACCCTTATTTGCTATTATTTTTATCCTCCCCCAACCCTGTCCTAAACATAGACTGCACCCTCTTTCGCTTCTTCAATAGCAGTTCTCCAGGCTCAAAGAGGAGTAATCTCCCACCCATCTTGGAGTGGAGTTTTCTCCTTTTGTTTTCTTCTCTGTCCCGTTTATGGCTATGGTTTCTTCTTTTTTTTACAGGTTCAAAGAACAGAGACACAATTTGCAGGTGTAAGCCTGGATTCTTCCTGACGGTTAGTAACGTTTGCAAGCCTTGCAACAGGTGAGCCTTTTTTCCTCTGTATGCTGCTCCACTGAGTAGGAGAGACAGCAGACACGAACCCCACAGGGGGAAGAAATTTTTCTCTAGGCTCTGACATAACTTTACAACATTCTGCCTTTCTGGGGCAATTGGGTCTTTCCCTCTGCCACCCCCAGTCTTCTCTGTGTAGGCACCAGCCCACTAAGAAGCCAAAGTCACTAGCCACACTGCACTGCTCTGCTTTGCAGGCTCATCTTGACTTTTACTTAGGATTGTAGCAAATGGCTGGTGTTTCATTTCATGCACGCTGACCTCTAAGATTTGCTCTTACAGCTGCACCGGAGAAGAATGCTTGCAGTGTCATAGCCCAGTGACTACCTCACCTACTTCATCTGGGCTGAGTGAGTACTGGGAGAACTGTGAGGGAGGTGGAATCTTTTCTGTGTGGGCCTTTGTTCTATTAATACCTTTTGTCAAGTGTTTATTTTCTCCACTCTTTCAAGCTGCTATTCTTTTTCTCCCTACCATTTGCTTGTTTTCACTTGTTTTTCTTCTTCTAGCCCTTAATCTCTTCCTTTCTCAGTCAGTCACTCATTTGTCCTCTCCTTTTTGTCCAGATGGGAGCCTTGTCCTTGGCATCATTGTTGCAATATTTGGAGTTATCTCTGTCCTCTACATTGTAAATAAAGTAGTGAAGCTTGTCCAGGAAAACAGGATAGCATCATCTTTCTACTCCTGTGGTGAGTACAGCAGCATATGCAGTGATATTAATTGGGATAGACATCATTCTCTGTGTGTGTATGTGTGTACGTGCGCATGTGTGAGGGAAAAGGTGAGATCCCATTACTCTGCTTTGCTGCTAGGCCAGAGGAACACAAGAACTCAACAGCTAAGCTTATTGGTGCAGTTCTTACAAATCTGCATCTATGCCCATAGCTGTGACTGGAATTGCATGCGAGCTCATTGCTGGGAGATGTGCATTTTGCTATGAAACCTTTTTGAGGGTAGGGTTGTGAATAGCTGCTTTCCTGTTTTCTCTGGGAAGAGAGGAAGTGGAAATAATTTTTGCTTTCTTTTTTCTTTTTTCTTTTTCTTCAAAGTTTCTTTGCCGCAGACAACCAAGGAGCCCGTACCTGAGGTGAGCAAGATAACGGATATGAGCTTTCCTTCTGCTTTCAATTATGTTAGCCTGGGATCCAGAGTAGCATTTTTCCCCATGGCCTGTTCTCAGGCCTTATATTTTCAAATGAGCTGAGGAATAGGGCTGTTTAATTCAGAAGTCTTTTCCTGTAGAGGGTAGAGCCATTAACAGTTTACTTCCCCTCTTCTAGAGGATGCTTTTTGCTTTTTTCTTTCTAGATGCAATTTTTTTTAGATAGCTCGTCCTTAATCCCCCCCCATATGTCCCAAGCTTGGAGGATTTAACTAATTTTATTTCACTTCAGATCTTGACCCCACAAGCCTCTTGATGCTGCTTCGTAGTGTTCTCTCACGTCCAATGTTCTTCTGCAATTAAGAGGGCCCAAGCAGTAGCTGAGGTGGGGTTTCCGCAGCTTTGCAGAGAAGGTGGCATGTGGAGCTTCTTAGAATGATGGTGATTTCAGGTTCCAACCTTATTTGATTTTGTAAAGAAATATTTTTTCCAGACTACTGTTTTTGGATGCCAGAAGAGATTTAAACTCCTTGGGTTCTACTGGAAAGAAATGTTTGGTGTCTTCTGCTCAAACAAGGCATATAGGAAGAGTTAAAACCTCAGCACCTGCTCCCTACCTATCCTGAATAAATTTTAGTATATAAAGCTAGTGGTTCCTTGCAGGAGACAGGTGTATTGCGCTGCTGCGGGTGATTCTAGACTAAGAAAATGTGTCTTTCAGGTTGAGGTAAAAAGAAGTGAAATTTCCATCCTTCTTCCCGAGTCTCAGAAGGAGACAGAATTGTCAGTGAATGCAACACCACCACCTGCACCTCTGCTGCAAAGTTCACATGAGTTACCAGACTGTGTCAGACCTGCCAGGAAGACACAGCTTCCAGACAGTAAGTGAAACTCCCCCATACTTCCCTCCTTCCCCAGGCAAACGAGAACCTGATTATGCAGATGCAGCTAGGAGGATGTTGGACAGACCTTACCCGGTGACCTGTGTGTATACTTCACGCATGGCACAGTGCAAAGGCAGAAGTGTGCCCAGAGCCTGTGAGCCTGCATATGCTAAACATTTACACAAGGCCTTTCTGTTGCCCCTTTTCCCTACCAGCAAAATGGATTGTCATATGTGGTGACATGCTGTCAGTCTTAATGCCTCTGGGGTGGTGATCCAGAGCGTTCTTTTGTCAGGAACACGTGGCAGCGAGGCCCTAAGCATGTGTGCTCACCTCTGCTCATAACCTTACACAAGACCATATAGCAGCGTCCCATTGTTTTTTGAAGGGTTAAGAGCAAGTCTGGACATCACACTGTTCTGCATCACTGCTGGGTAGAAGGCCTGAGCAAGACGGGGCAATGCATGATCCCAAGGCACCATCCAGCCCCGGTTATTCCTGATATTCTCCTTGAAGGCTGCGCAGTCCTGGTTCTCACTCTTCGTTTCTTCTCTTTTCACAGACCCTGCTATTCTCTACACTGTGGTGGATCATGTACCGCCATCTCGGTGGAAAGAGTTTGTGAGGCGTCTGGGTCTGAATGACTATGATATAGAGCGAACTGAGATGGAGCATCGGCGTTTACGAGATGCCCAGTATGAAATGCTTAGACTGTGGAAACTGCAGATGGGCCACGCTGCAACTGTGGAGCACATCAGCTGCGTTCTCAACCAGATGGAGCTGAGTGGCTGCAGTGAAGCTATTCAAGAGGCTTTGCTAAACCAGAACTCTCCACAACCTCAGAGCCTCCACAGCCATCTTTAATCTATTTCTGCTTTAGTTCCCCTAGTTAAGAGGGGATTATAACTCCCTTCCTTTTCCCACACCTCTTTATCTTTCTAACACTCAACTGGGTTTGTTGGAGACAGCAGCAGATGATGCTGGAGGAAGGCTGAGGTTTGCTTCTCAACCACCATGTAGTTCAGTACCTTTAAGCCTAGACAGACCTCTGCAATAACTCCTTTCCGAAGGAGGGAAAGCACCTCATAAAGGAAGTGGTGTGTGGACTCTGACCAAGATAAAACCAGGAGCTCAGAGTGACTTGATAGCACAGCTGCTCTACGAGCAAGTTGTTGCTGAAAAAGGTGGTGCTCCACCCACCATGCGGTGGGTAAACTTGTAGGGTAACTTGGTTAAGCTGGTTGTTCAGACGGTAAAGTACTCGCTCACTTTTTGCAGATCTAATTTGCTCCAAGATCAGACGGTTGAACTGGCTCATATTGCAGCCCTTTTGATTGCGAAATCTGACTCGGGGGAAGTGGTGGGAGGCTGTGCCCGTTTCTGGGATAGGATTGCCCCCTTTCGGTACCAACTTGTTACTGCTTTTATAACTTTTGTTACGGCCAAAGTCGCGGAGATGCAGAAGTGGTGGCTCTGCGAAAAATGGGAGGATGGTTTTCCTTTCCACACCCCCATTTCCCTAAGGTTCAAGAGGAATAAGGATTCCAAGCAAGTGAGTCAGATGAGAGGGGATGTGCTTTTTTTCAGGGGTGGTTTTTTACTTTTTTTTCTGTACTTGGAAACCATGTAAGATAGCATTAACAGAACACTTGCCTGTGTGTTTGTGGAAGTGCAGAGCGGGAAGGAATGCGTGTGTCTGCCTGGCTGAGAATGTGCCTTATGTTACCTGGTGGTGTGAGCGCCTCTGCAAATCTGTGCTTGCACACAGGCTGGTTGGCTTGTGTCTACCTGCTCGTCTATCTCTGAACAATTTGTTGAATCTGATCTAACTGCAAATGGGACTGTGTATGTGTACATATATATATATATTTTTTTAGCAGCTGTTGAATAACTTCACACTACTTCCTGGACTGCATTCTGTGATTGCTACTTGGGTGTGAGGGCCATTTGGTATCATTTTCAGGCTCCTGCCATCACTTTCTTATGGGTATTACCTTGGGTGAAGCAGAAGCAGCAAAAATCAATTAGCCTGCATTAGGTGCAGGTTGTCCACATATTTGTAACGTGGATTTTTTTTTTAGTCTCTTGTCCCTTGACCAGAGAGAAACTTTCTATTGTAAATACACTAAATGCTCTGGATAAAAATTCTTATTTTTACCTCTGCCTCAGTTACAGTTTTGTCCGTATCAGCTTCTCTTCTGTGACCGTGGGTGCAGGCAGAGAAAGGGGAGTGACTTGCACTCCCCTTTCAGCCCACTCAGGCAAGAATGGGCAACAAGAATGAGTGGCTTGATGGTCTGATGGAAGTTCTTTAAAAAATTGAAGTTTATGAACTTTTGTATGTGAAGCTTTAGCTTCACGCGAGTCACAGGAAGCTGCCCGAGGGCAGGAAGTAGGGCTCAAATCCGGTTGCAGGTCTGCTCACATATTCGAGTCAAAAGGGGTGCTAGCATATTTAAAGTGAATTTTTAAACAACACAGAGCAAGTAATTTTGATTTGTATTTGTCTTTTTAAAGAGGAAAACATCTTTAAATAAAAGAATAAGAATAGATTATACTTATTAGATTATACATTGTTATTAGATTATCCATTATTATTGTTCTTATACATAAGAATAGATTACGCTGATCTTAGAGGGGCACGTTTTTGCCTGAGGAACCACAGCACAGGCAGTGAAGACCGTTCCTACTCCACTCATGAGGAAATCTGAAACTTGGAAGTTGACGACAGGCTGTGGCAAAGCCAGGAACTCTACGCAGTTTTAATTCCCAGTTTGAGGCTTTGTTTTGCTATGCCTACAAAATATTTTAATTGAGGTTGGGGTTTTTTTTTAAAATTAAAAAAAAATCAAAGGAGATGGTACAAAGCTCGTTGTAACATGATTTGTATTTCGTAATTTGTGTTCAACAAGCACAGCAGTAGAATAATTGCTCCAGATGTGAAAGTGCTTGACGTGGGGAAATAATCGGTAATACTTTCCAGGTGTGACATTTAAGGGAGTGGTTTGGTGTTTGGTTTTGTTTGTGGGTTTTGTTTTTTTTTTTTAAATGTGTAATCCATCATTTAAAATCCAGGTATTTTGAAGTTCCCCGTGCGAGGCGAGCCCGCGAGCAGGCCGCGGCCTCGTCACCAGCCACTTCGTGCACCGAATTAATAACGCAGCAATCCCTTATTAAATCCCTTAAATTACGAAGAAATTCCGCTTCAGAGCGCGTTCAAAGGCAGGGAATGTGACCGGGGTTGGGAGGGCAGCTAAGAGGGGCGGCTGTGAAAGCGGCGGCTTCCCGCGCTCCCCTGTCAGCGCGGTGGGCGATGGTCTGAGCCACCCCCGCCGCCTTGGTACGCCCCGAGGGGGCCGCGGTGCGCGCCGGGAGCTGGGCGGGCGGCGCGAGCCGCCGGTGCCTCCCTCGGTCGGGTGGCGGCGGTGGCCGCCGCTATAACGCGCCCCGCGCGGTGCTGCCGGCGGTTCTGGCCCTCCTCCCGCCATCGCCGCCATGGCCCTCAACAAGTCCATGCACGCGCGCAACCGGTACAAGGACAAACCGCCCGACTTCGCCTACCTGGCGGCCAAGTACCCCGAGTTCCAGCAGCACGTGCAGACCACCCTCACCGGCAGGGTGAGGTAGGGCCCGCGCGGCGGCCGGCGGGAGAGCGGGCGGGGTAGGCCCGGCACGGGTAGGCCGGGCCGGGCCGGGCCGTGGGGCGGTGTCCCGGGGCCTCCCCAGCGCTGCGTGTGCGTCCGCCCCCCGGGGTGTTGGGGAGGCGGAGGGCGCCGGCGCCCGTAACCGCTGGTTTGTACCTTTCAGCCTGAATTTCAAGGACCCCGAGGCGGTGAGAGCTCTGACGTGTACCCTCCTGAAGGAGGATTTCGGGCTCGCGATTGACATCCCCGTGGAGAGGCTCATTCCCACCGTCCCCTTGAGGCTGAACTACATCCACTGGGTGGAGGATCTCATCGGCCATCAGGACGCTGACAAGCAAGTCCTGAGGCGAGGCATTGACATAGGTACTTGGAAAGGCGGTTCGTTACTTGCCGTCAGTGAAACGGGGTGGTAAAACTTGTTACGCGTCCGTAAGGAAACGTGAAGTTTGAAAAAAAAAAAACCAAAAAACAAAAACCAAAATCTCAGCCGTGCTCACCATGGTGAAACGGTCAATCTGACTCCACTGGTATTTCATTTCGCTTCTCCGTGGGTAGGATTTCTCTGCACAAATGCAAGAATGACCGTAGCAGGCAATTATTTGGCTTTTTGTGGCCTTGAATGCTTTTGAGAGTAGCTTTGTGGGGTATGTGGAAATTATGCTGCTATGGCCTGCCTAAAGCAGGCAAAAATGTCATTCTAAAGGAATTGAATTAAAAAAAAAAAAAAAAAGGCATTTCTTCCCAATCTTTTAACTAGTAATTTATGTTATACTAGCAATCTATTAATTTTGCTGTTGGATGCCATGCCTGCACAAGAGTTTGTGAGTTGTGTAGCAATATTTTCTAGTGTTCCTTTTCATAAAACTTATTCTGTAGTTTCAGGTGTATTTGACAGATGAATGATTTTATTCTTGTATCCATTCCCTTTAATCCTAAATTTGACTTTTGCTGGTAATTTGATCACTTAGATATGCCATAATTATGAGAAGGAATTACTTTGTGCTAGCCTATACTTCTCTTTGTTACCAAGTTTTTATCTGTCTGACTATCTTTTTAGGTGTCTTAATTGGCACCTCTGTTTCTTTGATTGTTTTGGGCATTAGGGAAAGACAGTGATGGAACTGAATATTTTTTGTTTTGTTTTGTCGTTACTGTGCATCAAAATAAATTACTTGTGTTAGATAATAGAAAACTGAAGAAGAAAACTATATTTGTGATAATGTTTGTGTGTGTGGGGGTTTGGTTTTTTTTGTTGTTTGGTTGGTTGGGTTTTTTTAAGTAAAACCAGATTATATTTGGCTTTCACTATATAAACTAATAACTATCATATAGGGGGGGAAAAAAGCTTAGAAAGAAGTTCATAATTTATGATGAAATTTATTCCAGAATATTAAATTCTTTATTTTATTAAAAAGTGCATATTTGGCAATGTTGTATTTCAAATTAAGAAAACAAAGTTCACTAAAGAACTGAGTAGTAGATAATCAATGATCAATGTTTCCTTGAAATCAATTCTCTCTGTTAGAAAAAGTACATACTTAACAGCCACACTGCATATAACACCGGAGACTTATTTTACCTTTCTTGTGGCTTTTCACTTCTCTAGGGACAGGAGCATCTTGCATATACCCGTTACTTGGAGCAACTTTGAATGGCTGGTATTTTCTTGCAACAGAAGTAGATGATATGTGCTTCAATTATGCCAAGAAGAATGTGGAACAGAATAACTTGTCTGATCTTATAAAAGGTATGATGTAATAAGGTATTTAGTAGCACGCAAATGTTGTGATCTGTTTTTGCCGTGTTCAGTGGCGTATCAGGATCTGTACACCTGCCAAATATGTGCTCAGTTGTTCTTACTGAGCCAGAATGTTTACTAAGGTCTCCGTATGCTTAAGCCAGGAAGTCACAGCCTGTCTAGAATGGGATGTGTGGATACAGAACTACTCATCCTTAAAGAAAAAAATGAAAATTAGACTTCACCCTGGGGTGTTTTCCTCTCTCTCTATTTTTTTTCGTCTAAGTAAATACTAAGAAGTATTTCTTAGAGTTTGTGCTGTTTCTGCTGCTAAGAGACCTGAAGTGTTCCCCTCCCTATAATTTGCATGACACTGCCACATATCTTGTATCAAGAGGGTCCTTCATCCTCATTTCTGAATTAGGTCCTGACAGTGTATGTGGGAGTAGCAGGATAGCAGTATGCTGGACTTGACCTTGGAAAACGTTCTGTGGGAACACAGTACACTAAAAAGCGAGTCCATTATTCAGCTCTGAAATAAAAACTTTATTTCTGCTGGATTTTGGAAGTCTTCTTTTTACCCAAATGTTGTTGTCTTGGTCTGTCCTCCGCATCAGTCTTGAAGATCCAGAATTTCACGTGGAGACCAATGACAGTTTTCTGTTATTGCTGCCCTCATAGGATTTGTAGTGGTGTGGTGGTGTTTAACTCTATGGGGAAAAACCTCTGGCCAAGCAAAATGTCTCGTGAAGCTGTAGTGCCAAAGGTGATAAGTTGGAGTAAATGACCGACTGCTGGTGGCCAGAGCCACGGGCAAGGGAATACTGCTGGTAGCACACGTAGCCAGATGCTGCCTGGTAGTGATCCACTCTGCCACTTTTTAGCTCTGGGGCCTGAGTTGTTAGAGCTGAGTATGGTACTGTACCTAGTAACTTGTTTAGCCAGGAAATTTGGTGTCAGACTAGAAATCTTTCTGTACCTGTGTTTTTTGTTTTGTTTTGTTTTTTTGAAAAACACCATTTCTGTCATGTTCTAAGAGCCTGTCTTGAAATTTTTGCCAAATGGCTTCATTTGGAGACCATGTTGGAATATAGCCTTTGTTCTTCTAACTTCAATGAATAAAAATCGTTCAGTGATAGTAAAAACAGCAGTAATGCGGTGATGATTTACTAATTGCATTATAGCTTCTTTTTTCCCAGAGGAAAAAGAAGTAATGTTTTTTGGCTGAAAGTGAAATACTGCTTGCAGTAACTTTCTTACAAAGGGAATCTCTCCTATATGTGCAAAGCAGAAACTTGATAAACCTGGGGATTGATTGTAAGCACTAAAAACAATAACATGGTGTTCTGAGTTGTTTTGCTGTTTTACTGGAATGGGATGATGGTCAGAGTTTGGCTGCTGGTATTTTAAAAAAAACAAACCCAAACCAAACCCCAATTAAAAAAATAAATCAGTACCCTGTATGTAATGCTAGGATAAGAGATTTTCAACAACTTGGACTCTGAAGGTTTTCAAACTACTTGCAAGGTAATTTAGGCGTGCTTAGCAACATGATTATTACATTGTTTGCTTCCTGTTTGTTTTATATGCTTTCTTATTTTGAAATAAAATCCATTACTGCCAATTAAAACTATGACAATTAAATTTGCTGTGTGAATGAAATGTTGTATTCTTTGATGTCATCATCTAAGTAACTTTACAGTAATTTTAGAAAGTACATACAATAGACTCTGTATTACTGCTCAGATTAGCATAATCTTTTTGCAGAGTTCTGCTCATCTTAGCTCCGTTGTCTGCTTTCTCTGCTATAAAAACTAATTCCATGGTGTTGGGGTTTTTTTTGTTTGGTTGGTTTTTTTATATTTTCCCCCTCTCCCCCCTCCATAAAATTGAAAAGGGTATTGCTAACAAGAAAGGCAGTGAAATATTCTTAATAACTGTGGGCTGGATATTTCAAAGCATTTGTAAAAGTAATTGTCTCCTGTGGGCAATAGCAACCGCTATGGTACACCTCAGTGCCAAAAGTATGCACTGGGCAGCTTCTGGAGACATTTAGTGATTTCTTGGAAGACTGTAATCTGAAAACCATCAGTCCAACTAATGTAATGCCTGGCTGAAGGACTTTTGGCTTTGACTGTGATGTGTAATTGTAACTAGTAATTTAGTAATTTCTAATTTAATTTCATTAGTTTACCATTTTTTAATGTTATAAGGGAAGCAGGGAACAGATATCTACAGAGATAACAAAACGTCAAACTTTAATGTCACCAATTTTAAGTGGGAACAACTTAATATAAGGAGAAATGGTAAGGGTTCAATTTATAAATTTAAGTTTATAAACCAGGGAACAATGTGTTGATATGTTTTTAAAATGGGCTATCCTTCTGTTCTCATAGGATGTAAAATTTGTTTATTTCTTGACTATCAATTTCTGTACTTTGAAATGTTTGTGACTTACAGAACTGCAGCTTTAAAGTTAGTGGGTGTTCTAGGTATTGTTCTTGCAATGTATAACCTGAACTTGGGTAATTGCCTGCTACCCTAACAATTTTGTATTATTAGATGGTGATAAACTGTAGTACTAAGTGTTAGGAAGAGAGGCATGCCTTCTGCTTCTGTTCTAAATACCTTTCTTCTATCTGCATCATCTGTGAGTTGCAGGGCTGGTAAAGTCTCCAAGAAGTCCTGCTTGTAATAATGCTTTAACTGGACTTCATCCATGTTTAAATTCCTATTCCTTGGGCTGGAGTTCCTGTGGTCTTCAGAAGATGTGTGACAGGACTCGACCGCAATTTTCAAGGGAATTCTGTAGCCTTTGGGGAAAGACAGTGGAGATCTATGTGCGATGTTTGCCTTCAGCCTTGTCATGAGTAGTAATAAGTTGGTGGACCCCAGTAAGCAGAAGGTTTGTCCTGATAGGAACTCTAATCTTTCTTTTTTTGTTGTGATTTTTCAAAATTTTATGTTCCTGTGCAGGATGCATAGTATTGCTAATACAGTAATTCTGTTTTATTATACGATCAGATGTAAAGGTAATCTTGGTGCTGTATAACTCCACTGAGTCTAGCTTAATCTTAGTCTTTCTCTTTCTTAGCTTTACACTCTACAAAGACCAAACAGGACATTTTCTTAAGTACCATACTAGAATTCCATATCTTAAAAAAAATTGTTTAGACTGGGACTTCTTTTTTTCTGAGGAGCCTGTGGGGTAATTAATGGACACTTATGTTAGTTTCTGGAAGGGCTAAAGGGTATTTTTAGTTGCATCAAGAACTCAGTATAACTCAAGCAGTTCCTATTGTTTTAAAGACTCATTTAGTTCTAATACTGTGTCTAAACATACAAGCTGTTTGTATGATAATCCTTAAGCTGAAGTCTTTATTTGCATGCTGATATTGGTTATGGGGTTTTTTTAGAAAGTATTGTTCAGAAAGTACAGTTTTCATACAATGTATTGTTGCAATAAACACTGAAACATAAATGGTGTGCTAGATAAAATATGAAGTTCCTTACTGACCAAATTCCTGTTTTCTACTAGTGGTTAAGGTTCCACAGAAAACTCTTCTAATGGATGCACTGAAAGAAGAATCTGAGATCGTTTATGATTTCTGCATGTGCAACCCCCCCTTTTTTGCCAACCAATTGGAAGCAAAGGTAAGTTAACAAACTCCGTGTTGCACGTACTTCAGTGTTCAGTGAGTGCGAAGGTAGCAACAATTTAACCTCTTCCCTTGGGGAAAGTTGAGTGGAAAATCCCAAATCATGATGAAATAGCATATGAGCCTTCTCCCGCCCCACCCACTGCCCCAAAGGAGCTTTGAAAAACTTAACTGTTACCCTTTCTAAGGTTGAGGATGACCTGTAGAATTTTTTCACAAGATCTTACTGACCTACTGAATTAGTTTGGCAGGTAGACTGCTAGTAAATCTGAAATCAAGTGCCCGTTACATACCAATGGTACAGAGGAATTAGTTTCTGGCATTGTCCCTGTTTGTATTTTTCATTTCCTTAGTGATTTAGACAATATCATACAGTTCAGAACAGTTCTTGCAATGCCCACTGATTATAGTCAGAAACTTAACTATAATATAGGGCAGTTGGAAAAAATATTTAAATGTTGCAATTAAACACTATAGATTATAATTATGTAGATGCATGTAACCAGCATGTCTTACATGTATTGGAACCACATACTTCATACTAGCAGAATACTGATGTGTGACAGGTAACTTACCTCGGTTTGAGATTGTAGGGAATTCCACTCAGTTTTGCTTATTTTGAACGTTATCTTTGTCGTCTTATCCATGGTTCTGATGGGTGGAGGATAACTGGAGGTGGTGGTGCTTGCTACCTACTGACGATTGAGGCAGGAAGCAGTGTACAAAGCAGCCTAACGTTCCATTAAACGTTCATCTCAAATGTTCTTTTTTATCCAGGGAGTAAATTCTCGAAATCCAAGGCGTCCCCCTCCCAGTTCTGTAAATACAGGAGGCATCACAGAAATCATGGCTGAGGGGGGAGAACTAGAATTTGTCAAAAGAATTATTCACGATAGTCTACAACTTAAAAAGAGGTTACGGTAAGTGCTTTGTTCCAGTATAAAAAACCAAACCCACCTTTTATCTGCTGCTTTGGCAGAAGTCATGTGAAAGTGTAAGTAAGGTAAGTAACTGTGGTCTAGTGGTATCTGTTTGGTTTGTTTAATGATGCATACACATCAGTAATCAGTTTCACCTTATGTAAAATCCATTGTTCCTGAGCATGAAACAATTACAACTCATCATTGGAGGTATTTAAAGGCAGAAGGCAAAAAAAAAGCTTGCGTGAGTGACACTTGTAGCTTGCAGCTGAATTAGCATACCTACTTGCTGAAGACAGTCAGGCTTGATTCTTAAGGGCTTCTGGGATGGAGGAGGATTTTTGACATTGCCTATTTATCTGTTCATTACCTAAAAGTTTCTGTCTTTTCCTGGCTAAATTTTGGTGCCTCAGAGCTGTAGCTTTAGCTCTTCCTTTAGCTGTTCTGTAAGATTTCTTTTTTTAAAATATTCTTCTAAAATATAGCTGCCAAAATTTTACGTGTGTATTACCACAGCTTCATCGGTGCCTTAAGCAAAGGAAGTACAGTCTGCCTCTTGTACATCCAAGAAGTGCTTTGCTTTTGTTTTGTGTAGACCCTTTTAGGCAGAGCATTACGTTAGAACCTCATCTTCATCTGCCTAATACCAAAGTTTTTCTTCAGAATGTTTGTTTTCCAGTAATGGGCCTGAAAAAATGAAGAATGTACTCAGTTTTTGGAAAAAACACGACAAAGCAAAACTGCATTTGTCTCTGTTAGAAGTGCTTCTATCTTACAGTGCTTTGAAGAAGAAAAAGTGGAGAAGGTTTGCAGAGGTTGCAGTTTTGCAAACCTTGAAACATCATGGGGGTTTTTTTGTTGTTTTTCTAAATGATCTTCCTTTCTATGTCACCCTCCAAATCTTACAAAATATAAAAAGGGAATCGATAGTATGGCAGAGTGATGTTTAGATGTGGTTACAAGCCAGAAGAATTAATCTTTTGAGACTTTTTAGCAATTTCGTTTGTGCCAGCGAGGACACTGGAAAATGATTGGTGTTGCTGTCAAAGTTTGTAGCTAGAGTGTTATTTTAGGCTACTTGACATAGACAAGCTTTTAGCTGTGTATGCTCTTATTTGTGTCTAAATGTAAGCGATTTTTCAATCTGAAACAGTCTGATTTTTCAAGCTGAAACAGTTGTTCTGAATTTGGTCAGTGATGCAGTGGGTGAGTGGAGGCAAGTCAGAGAAAGTGATGGTATATATGTATATAGATTTTAAACGTTCTACTTAGAGCTGGATGTTTTCATCCAGCTTTCTGAGGTGTAGTGGTTTTATTCCACCAGTATGGTTTTCCACAGGAGCGTGTGCTGTACTGTGTAAAACACTGTGATCTGGAAAGCACATGCACACAGGTGAGGACTTGATTGGTTCTGTAAGGTAGGGGCAGGGGATACATCTGTGATGACTTCTGGAAACGGAATAGAAATATGATTTCTGGTTCCACGTGGTGTTTGTAGATCCACGGGAAACTTGCTTTTGATTTGTTGCTATTTGATGACCTTGAAAGGAGTGGCAAATGTAGAGAACTGACTGATACTACTCTCAAGGCAAGAAGTCTTTGCCTTAATAAGGTGATGTGGAATTATGAGGAATGTATAATTCCTGTACTGCTCCTCTTGGCAACACCACTTCTCTAGGAAAGAGGAGGGTATCTCTTGATCTGATAAATTGATAGTTTAAGGTATAGAATATACCCATATGCTAACTGTGTACCATATTTAGGAAAAATAAGCTGTATGTGTTTGGGGGGTAGGAGTGATTCAGTTCATGTTTTTTAATAAATTAAACTACCATGGAGAACCTGTTACAGAAAGAACAGTTTACTTAAAATACTGATTCCTATTTTGTTAGAGATAAGGTTTGGCAACTCTGCCAAAGGGTGTGAGTAACGAACTGCTAGTAGATAGACTTCTCTGCACCAGGAGATGATCTTGAACTTATTTACCCCCATCTCCGCTTCAGTCAGAAGTTGCAGGTTCAGTATTTTATAATTTTTGGGAAAGGTGTGTGATTTAGTTTTGCAAGAAATTTTGGAGTATTGCTGCATGAAATTCTGGATATTGCATTATGCAGGAAGTCAATTTAAATAATTGTCCCTTAATACTACTGAAAATATTTTTTTTTCTTTAGTTTACAGTATATTTAATTTGTGTATGTGAGCAATTTAAAGTGCTTGCCTTCAATTTAGATGCATAGTCTTGAGGAAACTGTTGATAAATGGGAACTCCAGTACTTCAGTATGTTATATTTATGAATAATCTTTTTGGATCCAGCCATCAAAACAGTATGGAAGAGCAGGTTGTAGATCTTGAATAGTTACTTAGCTGAAGAACAGGGGTGTAATGTTTGGAGATACTGTAGTTGTGGAGCTGGGTGAAAGCATAAGCTCCACCACAAGTGAGAAAATAAATTTATTTTGTTTTTTCCCCGTGTTGGTTTCCTCATGAAATACGGATTAGGTGATGGAAACCTGGATAACAAGTTACGAATGAGTAGAAATGGTAAGTCAGTAGGTCTACTTCTGAGGCACAAATGCTTGTCAATAGTTGAATATTCCTTTTTATTCCAATTCATTTTTCAAAGAAAGTGGAGAAATTGAAAAAAAATTATTGTAAGGGGTAATGTCTTCCACATAACTAAAATCAGTCTTTGAAACAGCGTTCTTGGTTTCAATAACAGACGTAATGAATTTTCTAAAAACTCAAAAAGCTTCCCTGGCTGGTCTGTCTTACCCTTGGGCCTTCTGTTGTACTATGTCCTATTCTGTGTTTTAAGAATGTGATTATTTTGTTGCTGTTTTGCTTTTAAATGTCCTATTGTTCTTGCACGTTTCTGATCCAAGTAGTTCTTTCTGGTAGTTACCATTTTTGGTTGATCTGCATTTGTAAAACGCTTTGTTAATGTATTATTTGCAGATGGTACAGTTGCATGTTGGGCAAGAAATGCAGTTTAGCACCATTGAAAGAGGAACTTCGAATTCAGGGGGTGAGTTCGTATATAGTCCATGTATATCCTGTATACGTTCTATACGATATATACTATGTTCTGATGCCCGTGGGTAATCATTACTGAATTATTTTACTGAGGTTTTTATTTAAAAGAAGAAACTGCAATTCCTTGTTAGGGAACCACTTAAAACAGTTGAGATTTAATTATTGTAGATTCAAAGCTGATAGATAAGTAGCACATAACATCTCCAGGTTTTTGTCTTTATCACATGTAGAAGCATGTCTTTTTCCTTTCTGCTTTAAAATAGACTTAACAGGACTATTGTAAAAAATAACTAAATAAAATTGTAGCTCTCTTTCCTCTTAGCTAACATGAAATCTAGCAGTTTGGTTGATAGGGGAAACTGTAACATTATTTGAAGTGCAGCATTTTTTGTGTTCAATTTTTGCACCAACTAATACTGAACCTTGTGTTACTATCTCATGCAAGAAGGCTGTGCAAAAGACATTTTTATGGCTTTCTGGAGGAAGTGTAATCTTCTCTAATATCCATACTAAGAAAGTAGTTGTGCGATCTGCCCTTGTATATGGTGGAGAGGTGAAGGAAAGAGAATGCATGGTGAAATCAATTCCCAGAAAGATGAACTACAGGCCATAGGGAATCCTTAAACTCAATGCCAAAAGGTTTTTTGGGGCAAAGATAGAGAAATGTTTCTAGGCACGTTTCTGCCATCTGCAGACCGTGAGTGGATTGGCTTCCCAGCCCTTCATTGCCTTTGGCCTTTGTTGTGTGTTCCTTTGCTACAGCAATGGGTTCAGTATTCAAATGCAGAACAGGAACAGGTTCTGAACAAGGAGAAAGGATGTGCTTTTTGAAGAATCAGAATGCAGATATGTGCTGTAGGTGTGCTGCCTCCCTGCACAAAAGGGGTTATGTTGTGTGTTGTGCTGAACTCAAAGCTCTGAAAGGGCAGAGACATGGCAGGGCAGGGATGGGAAATGCTGGCACTGACCAGCTTCAAGTGTCACTGACATCTGTGAGCCATGTCGGAAAGAATCTCCATTGGTAATTTATTTTAAATTTGAAAATGTGTGCAGTAAAACAATGTTGTTTGTTAATACGAAACGAGGGTTTGTATTCCTTCTTTGCACAGGTTCCTAAAGTTACTCATACTGAATTCTGTCAAGGACGCACCATGAGATGGGCACTGGCATGGAGTTTCTATGATGATGTACAAGTACCTGTAAGTAGCTTAATTTTGGTTTGCGTGTGATTGTCCGTGCCTCTTATTTGAGGAAGAGCCTGATGAGCTGTAACTGCTGTGAAACAAACTGTTGTTCACACTGGAATGTTGGATGTGCCGGGCTGTATGGACTGTGGGATTTCTTAACTGGCTGCCAGTCTGTTAGCAGTAGTTACATGTGATTCATAAAAGACCTATGTTTGGGAGGAAAAAGAAGCCTGTGCAGGAACTTCCTGTGGATTTCAGTGAAAGTAAGGGTTGCTTGTAACATACTTCAAATTGCAATTTAGGGCTAGTTATGAATGTTAAGTTTCCCTCTGAGAACTTGGTTTTAACTTACTGTATAAATGCTGTTTCCAAATAGAACATGTTTAGCTCAGTCTTGCCTACATGAATGTAAGTGGAGCTTGTTCACCTTAGCTAATGTGAGCTAATTGCTTTTTTGTATCCAGATGTACATATACTGTAAGATAGGTATAGACGATAACCAACCTTATTGAAGATGCAAGTAAACCTTCAGTGAACTTGGATCAAAAAGTGGTTATTAGCACTTGACCTCTGTTCCCAAGAGCAGCTACACTTTCTCAGCTCACAGAAAGCTAATAGTGTGAAGTAACCAATCAAGCTTTTTGCCGAACATCTGAAGATAAACTCCCTCTGTCCATCAGGCTAACATGAAGTGCATGATCCTTAGCTGTTTTTAACCTAAAACTCTTTGGAGTTAAGTGAAACACAGGCTATTTCAATGACTGTTTAGTGGCTTACATTATACTCTTAATCCCTATGCCTTCTGTGTACAAAAGTCATTCCACTAATACTGCGTAGCTTTCTAATTATTTTTTTCTTTCTTATTCCAGTCACCTCCCTCTAAAAGGAGAAAATTAGAAAAACCCCGAAAACCAATTACATTCATGGTCTTGGCTTCCACAGTCAAAGAGTTATCCATCAAAGCTACAGCTATGGGCTGGGATGCTGTAGAAGCTATTGCTGTGGTTAGAGCCTGGGCAGAGAAGATTCTCACTGATCTGAAGGTACGGTATTAACTATTATATGTTAAAACAACATCCTACTTGAAAGCGTAACTGTGAGAGGATGGTATGAAATTCTGCGGTTTTCTGCAATAGGTTCAGCATAAACGTGTTCCATGTGGGAAAGATGAAGTCAGCCTGTTTGTGACTGCCATTGAAAACTCCTGGATTCATTTGAGGAGAAAGAAACGAGAGAGAATAAGGCAATTACGAGAACTTCCTCGGGCTTCTGAAGATATTCTGCAAGCAATGGAAGAGGAGAAAACCAGCCAGAAGAGTGTGAGCAACAATTCAGACTGTGAAAACCCCAAGATGGAAGACTCTGAAATAGGTTTTATGGCACCCGATGAGGATGTCCACTTGACCACAGGTGACGAGCTAACGGAAGAATGTGCTGCCAAAGAAGAACACAGTGAGCATGTGGAGGAGGAGGAGATGGAAGCAAAGCGGGCAGAAACATCACTTGGCAAAGGTTCCAGTAATGCAAGGGAGGAACCTTGCCCTTCAGAGGAAGCTAGCAATCTGACAGTCGAAAAAGAACAGAGTCCCAAAGAAAGTAGTAGATGTTTTCTCTTTAAGTGTTTAATGAATGTGAAGAAAGAAGGAAATGATGTTTTAGTAGAAATGCACTGGGTTGAAGGACAGAACAGAGACTTGATGAACCAGCTGTGCACATACTTAAGAAACCAAATTCTTCGACTGGTTGCTAGTTAGCCCTTTTTCCTAATTTGGTAAAGTAAGTCAATCCTCAAATTTTGTAAACTATTTTTAATGGATTCAAATTTTCAGTTAGCAAAACCTGTTTTTTGTCCTTTAAAAAATGAGTAAAATGGAGATTAAAGTCCCCTTTAATATTTAAATAGCTTTTTCAAAGCTATGAGGAGTACCTGAAGTTTACTTCATTAGACGTGAAGTGATGGGGAATTAATAGGTTTTGTGCTGCAGTTGCAAAACTACATGTTAAGGTTAAACATGTTTATGCTGTGACTGTTTCAAGTATCAACAGTGCTTATGCTGGTCTTTTTTCTGACGCGATAGAATTATATATTGTTACTAAGTAGAAATCTTTACTGAAATACTTTCTTCAATATTTTTTTGATACTAATGCAGGAAATGGTTAGTCTGCTGTGGGAGTTGTTTTCTGCAGCAAGGAGTCTCCAACTAAGAATTTTAAGTATGCCCCGCTTCCCTTTAATGCATTTAATATTTGGTCTATAGAGTGGCAAGATGGATACATCCTTTAAGTGTCAATTCATTAAAATAATTGCTTTAGAAAAAAATGTGTGTTGTACTTTTCTGATGCTTGGGCTTTGAAACACAGAAGAGCGTGCTTTTAGTTTCTGATTTGGTAAACTTTGTTCTAACAACAAAAACAGTTCTTTGAGCTGCTTGGTTTAAAGAGGATTAACTATGTTGACTGTTCCATTAGACCATTCCTTATGCTGTTTCAAATATAGTTGTCTTAAATGACAGCAGTATTCTTAAAGAATTTTGCTTCCATTTAATCTTAAGAGATTGCTTTAATGGCAGGAATGAGAGCGTGTGCTCATCTTCCTGGGCCAGAAATTCCTTATGCAGGACAAAGATGGATACGGAAGCTTTAGGCTGTTGCTAAGGAAGACAACTGGATGGAAGGTTGTTGCTTCCACACCTGACTCCCTAGTCCTTCTTACCACCAGCTGTTTTCCCAGCGTTTCTGGGCCAGTGACCTGCTCCGGGGAGAAGAGAGGCTGAGGGACACGGGTCTCGAGTGCCTCGGGGAGGGTGCATGTGTGTTTGAGGTGATGAGCACTGGCACTGCTTTGCGTGAAGTCATTTGCCCAGGCCGTGGTCCAGTTCTCTGTGGAGACATACCGAACACGGAGAGAATGTATTTCTGAGAGCACGTGTGTTGCCCAAAATAAAAAATACACCCTTAACCCTAACCCCCAACCCTGTCCTGACGGACAGAAGGAAATACTGCATATGTTCATGCTGCTGGAACCGCTTTGAATGTTCACCCTTAGTTGTCAGTATTTCTGGAAAGACAAGTGTGTTTTCTTAAGCTGAAATTAAAAGCAACTTAGAAAAGCCTTAATTTCCCCCATTTGTTGTTAACCGTTGTGTATCACGCTGCTTAGCACTTCTGTAAGCGATGGAGAAAGGCTTGCATTTTTGGGGTAGTGCAGAATTTTCCCAGAACTGCTTCTGATATTCACGTCACTGGGAGGAAATGAAACTACCCCTATTCTTTTAGAATCTGAAGAAGCTGTTTTGGCCGGCTGAGCCATTAAAAACCAGGAAGCGAGGCTGTTTGTCCTGTATGCCATTGCTCCCCGCTTGTCATTTCGGCCTGTCTCTCCGCGAGGCTGAAGCAGCTCTCCGCGGGAAAGCTGGGTGTTCGCGGCACCGCTTGCTTCGCTGAAGCAGCCCGCGTGGCGTTAATTACTTCGTTAATTACCTGTCTTTCACCTGTACAACACGAGGAACCAGCCCAGCTGTAGCCTACCCGGTTTGTTGCAGGGAGGCCCTCCCCGCCTCCAACACAGGGAGGCGGCTGGTAGCGGGGCCGCTGCCCCGAGCCTCGGCGGCCNNNNGCTGCCCCGAGCCTCGGCGGCCCCTGCCGCCGCCACCGCCGCGCGGGGGCGGAGGAGCGGCGCAGCGGCCGCCCTAGATCGGGCGGCGACGCCTCCTCCTCCGCCGCGCAGGGTGGCGCCGGCGCTTTGAATGGCGCGGCGGGAAGATGGCGGCGTCACCCCTAACGGCGCCGCCGCAG
>VZTS01000023.1:0-83443 GCA_013400795.1 Pluvianellus socialis
AATAAATATATAGGCAAGGTCCACCAAAATAAATAAATAAACAGGAGAGCTCCTCCAAAATAAATATATAGGCAAGCTCCTCCAAAATAAATAAATATGTAGGCCAGCTCCACCAAAATAAATAAATATATAGGCCAGCTCCACCAAAATAAATAAATATATAGGCCAGCTCCACCAAAACAAATAAATAAATATACTAACATGAGAGCTCCACCAAAACAAATAAATAAATATACTAACAGGAGAGCTCCACCAAAACAAATAAATATACTAACAGGAGAGCTCCACCAAAACAAATAAATATACTAACAGGAGAGCTCCACCAAAACAAATAAATATACTAACAGGAGAGCTCCACCAAAACAAATAAATATACTAACAGGAGAGCTCCACCAAATAAATAAATAGGTGAGCTCCACCACCACAAAGGGCACTGTGGGGACTCCGACGGGCTCCTCTCGCGCTCCGCCTGCGAACACAGCTCGCAGCCGCGGGAATGCCGGTGCCCGAACAGCCTGGGCATCTAAGAACATCAACTTGCTTAACAACAAAACCACCCTGAGCTTTTATTAGAAAAAAAACCAGCACCGGTTTCTGTATTTTCTGCGACGAAAATTACCAGGGAATTTCAGTATTTTCAGTAACAGTCATTTTCCACGCGGCTGTCGGCAGAACTTTGATGCTGCAGTATTAATTGATACCCACAACCAAATAAATTGGAAATTTGTGTTCGTCCCGACTGGGATTGATTTGTTCCTATGCAAGAGCTGTGTACCGAGCAATGAGAATTTTCTCTCAGCGCCACTAACGTAGACCCACTTACATTTTTTCAAGGTTTTCCATTAAAAGCAGGAAGCTCCAAACAGCTTTCAAAGCCAATGACATATAGTATCATTGCTTTATTTCATATAAACACCCTACTGCGGTTGCTTCTCACAGTGACTTCTCATTTTTTCCTGAATTTCTACCTTTTATTTCTGCCTTTTGCCCGTTGAAGTGGTTTGCTTTTTTAAATAAAAGCTAAACACGGAAAAAATTGGGCAGCTATTTAGAATAACTCGCAGGCGAGACGATCAATTTTGCAACAAACAATAATAAAAATAATGACCATATCGCAAAACTCTTTCCTGTGCAAAGAGTCCTGTTGTCATTAATCAGATGAATGGCGTGAGTAAAGGCTGTTCAGGTGAGAATCGGGGCCCCAGTTGATATTTATGGCATTTAGCCTCAGATCACAAAATTCATAGATACTCAACAAAAATGCTACTCGTGCCCTTTGAAGTTACACACATTAAATAAGCCCTGAATGCTAGTATTCAAGAATCCCACTATCTTCATGCAAAACGCATTAAAAAAAGGCAAAACACTATTGTACAAGTCATCTTAATGACTTCACTTACGCATTGAGCCCTAATTATTTGATTTAGGCTTAATTATTTGATGGTGTGATCGACAGCACGTGGCAGTATCAAGCGCAAAGCCTGTGTGCACATCACGAGACGTTGGACAATTATAGTAATTTTTAAGAAATGCAACAAAGAGGCACTTAGAGTTCCACGCCCCCAAAAAAATGCACACACCGTTTTTCATTTTTGTAAATATATGATATAAACATGCTCGATTTTTGCTGTGCTTTTTATGTCAAAGCGTCAGGCTTCCTTGTGCAATCTGCTCCCCCCCTCCCGCCAATTACAAATACCTAATTGAGAGAGGATTTTATTTCCAGGAGGCTAGAACAGAGATACAAGACAGCATTCCATATAAATCTTGATTTAGGACATTTCAATAAATTGGCCTCTGACCCCAGGGACAGGCTGTGGTCTATTGAGTTCATGATTTCCTTCCTTAAATCTACAAGTTACCTTGATGCTATTCAGAGCAACGCTATTGGTAAAAAAACAACCCACCTTTTCCAAAATGCGCTTTCTGAAACAATTCCCATCCTGCCAGGATGGCTTGTAAAACCAGGGAACAAAAATCCATGTATTTAGACACACCGGTGGAAAAACACCTACCAAAAAGACTATTTCTACAGTTCAGAAAAGGTAAGAAAAAAAATACGTTACGGACAGATTTCAGATATAAAAATATTTAACTAGCTTCTTTCCTCAACATGACTAGCAATGCGACTGGAAGAGCGGCGGCGCGCGGGCGACGCGCTCCCCGGGGAGACAGGGTGGCTCCCGGTGCCGAGGGGACCAGCCCCACCGTGCCACCGCGCCCCAGTGTCCACGTCCCCGCCGTGGTGAAGCCCTCTCCTTCCCGACATCGCCCACGGCCTCACACCCAGCCGGAATGAAGCGGGCTCGGAACGGCGATGGAGATGGCAGCGCTTCAGCCGCGGAACTTGGGAGTTATTCCGCGTCCCACCTCCCTGCCACGCGCCGCAGGGTTTGAAGGGACTTTGGGAAAACCGCAAGGGGTTCCTAGGGGAATAAAGGTGATACCTACTTGGCAAGCTGCTTCTCGGCGTCGGCGCAGAGCTCCAGCAGACCCATCAGCACGGCGGAGACGTCCATGTAGGGCTCCCAGACGGTGAAGCCGCGGCCGATGAGGTCGATGGCGGTCCTGCGGATGGTGCTGTGCGCGGGCAGCTTGGGGCTGGGCGGCTGCAGCAGCAGGAACGTCAGCGCTTTGCCTGCCGGAGCGGGAGAGAAGGGACAGTCAGCAGAGCTGCAGAAGGGGTTTTGCCCTGTTATTCCCAAACACTTCCCATTGAGACGCAGCAGGGAAAGCTGTCCGTAACTCGCCACGTTCCAGGCTTTATCTCAGCCAGAAATTACGGACGCGTACCACTGCAGCTGTCCCAAAGCCAGCCAAAAACGTTCCGTGGGCATCAGTTACGGTAATTAACTGACATGATGCCCAGTGCCATGGATTTCATACAGAATCCAGGATGCGCCCCCAGCAGTCCTCAAACGCGGGCACTACGGACACCCCGCGAGGCGGGGGACACCAGTACGGACCAGCTCAGCTACCCAGTGCCCGCGCTCCCCGTCCCTCCCGGCTCAAACAGCAGCAGGCAGGGAGGCTGCCCTGGGACACGCGGGCACAGCACGGATCAGGAGTTTGGCTCCCATTGGGAATCTTCCAACCCTGCCCGTCTCTGCCCACGAGAACTGGAAAGCATTCCCAAACAGCTTCAGCATACCTGAATTCCGATCCAGGTTCTGTATATTGAGGGGATGTCATCAATAATTTCATTTAATAGACTATTTTTTAATAAGAATAATCACATATACATAAATGCAAAGGAAGGCTAAAACAAGCGACGCTCCCAGATAATTCATCATTAAATCTACGTAATTGTTGCCTCTTAATGACGTTCATTTAGCTTGCTATCATGATAAAATATTGATTTTACCAGGTGTTTCTTTAGTTGTCAGAACTGTCCGCTGTGAGCTGCTTGTGATGTCTATGAAATGAGCTGCCTGGCACTTTGGGCACTCGGAAAAGCCAACAAGAGGCGCGTGTTCCCAGCCCGGTCGCAGGAACCCTTAGAGCACGTAACAAAAGAACTGGAAGTTTCTTCCCAAAGCGCGTAGCAGGCCGCGCAGCTCCCGTCTGTGGGAATTTTACGCCTCGAATGCAAGAACCTTATTAAAAAGCGTGACTCCTTAAACATGACTACAGCGAAATACACCCGCCTTTTGCACAGCAGCCCTCCCCACACCGCTCCTGCTGACACCTACCCCGCGCCAACGGAGCGGAGGAAAAAGATGAACTAAACAAAAGTCATTCTGCCGCCCGTTTCGCCGCCTGGACGTCTTTGTTTAAGCTTTGACTGGGCTTAAATGAATGAATTAATATTGACAAAAACATCAACGAAGCTAATGAGTTGTTAGTTAAGGCAATAAACATGTCACATTAGAGTCAGCGCAGTAAAGAGGTAATTAGCCCCGGAGAAGCTCTGCGGATGGGGGCTGCCGAGCTCCGCCGCTCCGCACCTTGGAGCCCGTTCGGCAGATATCCGGGAGCTGCGGCAGGTCCTGCCGCGCCACCACAGCTTCTCCTGAACCGACACGCGCACGCGACCCTCAAACAGGCGAGAGACCAACGGGACAAAGGTGTTTTAGTGGAATCCTGGGCCAAGCCGGTGACGGGACAGAGCAGCTCCCACCAAATCCGAAGGCAGCGCGTGGCCACGCTTCGGCACGCTCCTCCTGCTCCCGGAGGGGCTCGTCCATTCAGTGCCCGCCGGAATCTCGACAAGCAGGGGGGATGTCTTTCCTGCTGGAAATCTAGATAACATCAGGCTCTTTAAACCAAGAATATGCCCTAGTATGAACTAAGTTTTGATGACTTGCATGCACCTCCTCTTCGAAAAAGTCATTAAGGAACAAACCGATTAAAGCTCCTTTCAGTAAGAAGTTGGGTGCGACTTACTGGACCGTGTTACTTCAAGCGGTAACTTAGCAGAGACGTAGCTCAGGAAATACATGGCTCCTACGTAAATTTCTACTAAAATACAGCTTTGTTCCAGATGTTTCACTCCGCAGCGGCACAGGTACGCCACAAGCCTTTGGAAACAAAAAGCAGCAGTAGAGGAGGCGATGCAGCGCGCCGAAGGCGGTGAGTTTGTCCCTGGACGGAACCGACCACCTCCCCAGTACAAGGCGGTTCCCGGGAGCGCCAAAACCAGACTGGATTTTTCTCAACCAGTAGAGGAGGATTCACTTAGGGATACAAGCACGGAAGAACTTTCAACACGTAGGATGGAGAGAGCGAACGGGCCCGTTCTGCGAAGCGGTTTCTATACACGGAAACGGCCCAGCACCCCACAAAAAAAAGATTTACACTTTTCGTGTAATTACACTTACCGCTTTCACGTGCCTCCGTGCACGCTCACACTCAGCTTTGAGTCTTCCACCCTCACGTCGTTTTTCTTACTGAAAACACGACACGAATACTAAAGCTTATCAGTTATTTTCCCCCCTTGGATTTCTAAAATGTCATTCCTTGCTCAATCTTCAAGAGCTTTAACCATATGACATCAGTCAGCATTGTTATCCCCGTTTTGCCGATAGATTAAAAAAAAATTAAATAATTTGCCCAGGAAAAAAAAAAATCAATAGCACCAGCACGAACGAGACACTGATCACTCTGATTCCCATCCTCATAATTTGCCAGCAGATCGAGTTCCAACTAAATAAAAATGACGGACTCCAAAAATAGGATTTCACTTGCTTTGCATCTTTTTCTGATTTTACATAAAAAAAATAAATTGAAGTATCATAGCTCTAATTTTTTTTCAGTCTGCCCTTTCTCCCCTTCTCTGTGGACATAGTGTTTTTCTACAGGAAATTAACCAAACTGGGACCATTTCTGGATGCTATTTCCCTGATTTGACATATACCCGCGCAAAATGTCCGCAGACAGACAGACATATAAATTGGAGCAGCCGGTTTAAAAATCCGCATCCCTTAATCCCTTCCTACCTTTAGTGCAGTGAATTTTTATTATGTATCTTCTCTGATC
Source organism: Pluvianellus socialis (assembly GCA_013400795.1). Lineage (NCBI taxonomy): Eukaryota > Metazoa > Chordata > Aves > Charadriiformes > Charadriidae > Pluvianellus > Pluvianellus socialis. The sequence continues at coordinate 5,479 of VZTS01000023.1, forward strand.
TTTCCGAAAGGTATAAAATCAGGGGATATTTTTAGCCCCAAATTAAAAATTAACTACTCATATTATTTGAAGATTTTTTTCTAAAGATGTAACGATGGAAAGATTTTTTTTGTTTGTTTTGCAATCGCTGTCAATGCCAAATCTCCTAATTTTTACAGAACTCATTTCCAGCATTTTTCTTGGCCTTCAATGTAATCCTGACACATTTTTTCAACTGAACTTACGCTAGGAGAGACTTCCTTTTTGCTGACGACCTCCAAGCCGTTTCCGTACCGCTCTCGCAAGAGGCGCGCCGCCTGCAAAACTTGTCACTTCAGAATTGACGTGAATAAGTAGCTTTGCATTTCTTCCCAAAAAACACAGCCTTAGAGTATCTTAAGAAGCTACGTCGTAATTGTGCACGACGGTAACGAGACTGCGTCTCCTTCAGAGTAAAAAGCAGTTTAGAATTGAGTTGTTCCTGTGTAAAAGGAGAAAAGAGCGGAGGCTGGGAAGAAATAATCCCGGCTCCGCACCGGGTACCCGTGCAGGCATTTCCCCCTGCCCGCTTCCCGCCTGTGCCCGTGCTGGGAGCACCAGGTTGTGTCACTGGGCAATAACTCCCGAGTGACTCCCGAATATTCCTGCTGCGGGGAGATCTCGCGGGGTGCCGCGGGCTGCCCCACGTGCCGGGAGCCGCCAACGCGAGGAGAGGGGCTGCGTGGGACACGCAGAGACCCCACCGCGCCGCGCGCAGCCCCCTCGGATCCGCAGGGCCAGCCCGTCTGCCACAAATCCTCAGGAATTAATAGGGATTTGCAAAACTGGCTCCGGAAAGATCGTCCCTGCTTAGTTTGGCGGTAAACCTACGCTGGTACGCGACGCTCCCCTGCGCTGGAAAAAGAGCAAAAGTTGGGATTTGCAAAAATGTACATTTAGAACGGCATTTCTGACTTGCTGCAAGTCCTTTTTCTCACTTCTGTGGAAAAGGGGAGTGTTTGCGGGTGTAAAGCCAGGGGGTAAGCGGAGCAGAGCACACGGTGGGGGGACGCCGTCAGCCCCAGCCCGTGTCCCCACGGTGTCCCCGCTCCCAGCACCCCGGGCACAGGGTGGCCCCAAACTTGTAACAGCCTCTTGGGGTGCAAAAATGGAATGCTCCCTCATCAAACGGGTTTCTGCAGCGCATACGTAATTCCCTTTGTTAGGCAGTTAAGATTTCATTTTTTAACACCACAAGAAAACAAGCAGGTTTTTTGCCTCATACCCGGATCAGAAAGGAAGCCTTCTCCCTCACTTCGAAGACTTTAACGCATCAAAAATGTTATTTAACCTTAAGGGGAACGTTTCCTCCGTGTTAATTATCCGTGTAAATTCTGGAAGTTTAACAGAGGTCTAACAGGTCAGCCCAACCAATCCCAAATGCAGTAAATGCCCAGCGTTTCTGTTGAACAGCATTTTATATATATATATATATATATATATTGCTTTTTAAATGAAGCCAGCAGACAGCGAGGAACGTTCCTAAGTGAGGACAGACAAACGCTGCCCCTAAGTTGTTTTAAAATTCTGTAAGATTTTGCATAATTCATCAGGAAGGGAAACAAAGGGAAAAAAAAAAAAAGAAGAAAATGTTTATAATAGCTGGTTTCCCAGTCTTTTCAGTCTAACACTGGTCCAGTTAAAGCGATCTAACAATGCCATTTTTCTTCCTCTCCAAATCTGCAGTGGGGGAATCAAATGTGAAAGCAAGATCAATTCTGTTCCAAGACAGTAAATGAGTTTTAGATCAGACTTGTTTCAATTTATGGAGAGAACTCAACTATGCTGGCTTAAATGCATTCTTCCTCCAACTATGAAATTATATTACAGTGCTGTAGAAATAGTAAACTATCATTATTTTAATCCAAAATTTGTTTATAATCTAGCAGGAAGGAGAAAGCCAATACGACTCGGGTCATAAGAGTGCATTAAACTTTGTATTTTCATTCCTGTTAATTGCATAATTCCATTAAACCACGCTATTTATTTTAATCTAAATTATATCATGTTTTCTAAATAAAGCTATTTCCATAAAAATGATCACCATTTCATAGGAAGTAGCCGGTTTTTTCCACCGCAGCGCTGACCAAACTCGACGTTCATCTTCCAAGTTTTCTCCTGTTACACGGAATTGTAATGACTTTCCTTAAGCAGTTTGGACCAGCCGTGACCTCCGTGACAGTGGAAGATGCCCAACAGCAACGAAACAAGCCAGGTCACCACGACAGCTCTCAGGAGTCGGGGATCCCAACCCAACCTTCTCCGTAGCACCGGTGTCCGACACGGAAACATGCCATGTACGTTATTCCCAGCTACTGCAACGCCAGGTGAGCACCACGTTTGCATCTCCTTGAGTGGTTTTGAAGATGAAATCAAATCTCTGCAAAGACAGAGGCTAAAAATGGCTCCTTTTCTTTTTGGCTATCGCTACACATTTGGAATCACACCCTGTTCAAGCCATAGCTTGAAATAAAGGTGCTGCAAGAACATCTCACGCTCAACTGGTGCAACAGCAACAGGAAGACAACCACACAAGCAGCCAGTAGTTTTCCAACATGCCGATCTCCAAATGGGATTACTATGGCATCAGCGCACGCCGACGCTGAGGGATCGCCTCCCCGGCAGCGGCTAGCTGTGGCAGGCTGAAGTTGGACTCCTCGCCAACGGGCCATCATCTTCACGCACCATGGGACACAAGGACTGGCTGAGGGAGTTGGGTCTCTTCTCCCTGGGGAAGAGACGGCTCCATGGGACCTCATCGCCGAGCTCCAGTACTTAACGGGCGGCTACAAAGAGGACAGAGGGTCTCTCTTCACAAGGAGCCACCCAGAGAAGACAAGGGGCAACAGGTACGAGTTGCACCGAGAGAGGCTTCATCTTGCCATGAAAAAGAGGGGTTTTTACAATGAGAACCACCCATTCACTGGAACAACCTGCGCAAGGACACGGTGGAGTCCCCACGGCTGAGGTCTTCAAGATGCGATTGGACAGGGTGTCAGATAAGGTCACAAGTGGGGTCCCCCAGGGATCAACACGGCGCCCGATGCTGTTTAACATCTTCGTAAGCGATCTGGATAACGGGATCGAGCACACCCAGACAAAGTTTGCTGACGACACCAAACTGAGTGGGGAAGTGGACGCTTTGGAAGGGAGAGCCACCCTGCAGAAGACCTGGATAGGCCGGAAGAGTGGGCTAGCAAGAGCCTTGTTCAACAAGGACAAGTGTAAGGTCTCGCACCTGCAAAAACATAATCCAGGAGTGCGGCACCGGCTGGGATCTACCCGGCTGGGGAGCAGCTCTGTGGAAGGGCCCTGGTGGACAAGCAGCTCAACCTGAGGGAGCAGGGTGCTGCTTTGACAGAGAAAGCCAGGAGGACACTGGGCGGCATCAACAAGGGCATCCCCAGCAGAGATACAGAAGTCATTATCCCGCTCTCCTGGTCACTTGCCAGGCCACACCTGGAATACTGGGATCAGTTTTGCTCCCCACGATACAAAAAGAGATGTGGACAGGCCGGAGAGGGCCCAGAGAAAGGCCAGAGATGATCCAAGGACTGGGAAGCCTGCCGTATGAGGGAAGGTGGAGGGAATGGGCTTTGTTCAGCCTTGAGAAAAGAAGGCTTAGGGGAGACCTTATCACCACGTTCCGGTATTTAAAGGGTGGCTACAAAGAAGATGGAGACTCCCTTTTTATAAGGAGTCACATGGAAATAGACAAGTAGTGATGGGTACCAGCAAAAGCTCCCAGCAGCGACTATTCATTTAAAAAAAAAAAGTTAAGAGAAACTCCAAAACAGTTAAATCATTGCCAATAATTATAATACTAAGCATTAATCAACCCATCCATTGCAAATCCAAATCCCTGCTAGTTGCCGCAAAAGCAGCATTATGCCAATTATTTTCGTGTGTTTTCTCCCACATTTTTCCTACTTAAAATGAGCAAGAGCTCACCAGGATTTTCCTGGGTTTGCGATTATTCTTATCGCACATCTTTGTAAGACAGTAAAACTCCGATTCTACTCCTATTTTAAGGTAAGGATGCTTAGCTCGGCACCTGCAACCCTAATGAAGGAATAATGTTAATTGGTATGATGAATTAAATTAGTTTGAGTTCCTCTTCATCTCACTCATTACAAAGGCAAGCACAGGCTGATTTATTGACTCGTCGCGGCTTACGAAGCAGCAGTTCATAAAGAAGTTATTCCAAAGTGTTCTTTTTAAAGATGCACACTATTGATTGACAAGGTTTGGGCACTATTTTCTTAGATACAGACACCGAACAGCAAAAAACACACCTAGCTTTGGTGTCCCCCGTTTGACAGAGGAATAATACATATTTTAAGGTGGTAACGCTGCATGTAGAGAGCGGAACCGGCCGCTCAAACACCCTCTTGCTCGCTGGTTAAGCCTCTGTAACATCTAAATACAACGTACCTGCGTGTCGAACACCGGCTCTAAACGTAACGCAGCGAGCAGGCATCAGCCGCGTAGCACACAGCAAAACAAACCCACGAGTTTTTGGAGAAGTTTTTCAGGGAAAGAATTCCTCTTTCCCCTTTAGCACAGCCGTCCCAGCTAGAACACACATGTGAAAAACGTGGAATGATAATCCCGACTCCGGGCATGATCCGTCTTCCTGAAGACCCTCGTTGCTTGTTGCGCCACCAGTGGCACCCGGCGCATTCCATCAGCCTCCCAACAACGGAAGTTGCCATCAGATTCCAACAGAGAGGACCTTTCACCACCCACGTCAGGAAGGAGAGAACGAATCTCAGATAATAAGCCCGACCACGACGCTCCGCAGCCACAAAACATCTATTGCCATTACTAACCACGGCTGCAAAACATACAAAGAAATTAGCACGCTTTATTTGATATAAGAAATTAGCACGCTTCTCTTGGTTACCCGTCCCTGGAGCTGGAGCTTCCTTCAGATACGCAGAGTACCGGCAGCATCAGCTCTCTTTTCTCTCACAATAAGCTTCCTCATAAAAAAATCAAGCAAAACAGCTGCATAAACACGAAAAATTAATATATATTTTTCTGAATTTCCCGCCTAAACGCAAAAATTGATACTACAGAAACTGCTGTTAAATATTCAGCTACTCGTAGGTAAGGGCTGTTGATAGACAGGAGTCCCTCTGGGAGACGGGACGGGAAGGGAGGCGAGTCCGGCTGATGGCGTGGGACCACCTGCTCCGGCCCCGGGTGGCACCGAGCGCCCCGGCACATCCGCTGGGCGCTGCGGAACGCCTGCCGCCGGGCCGCCACCTTTGTCTAAGTGCTGTTTCTAAGGAGTCCAAACGCACATACACTTGCAAACATGTGGAAATAAAACATCCCAACTAATCACGGTACAGCCCGCTAGCCTGATATTACATTTACTCGCTACTCTCCTCCAAGCTACAGCCGCTTCCTGTACGGACATTTCCCTCAGGACATTAAACCACACGGCTGCAAGCCTGAAGTCATAAGAGCTTCAATCAGGAACCACACACCTCCCAAACGCCGCGAGGTTTTCCGCAATGTTCCCCGCTCGCGTCTCTGCCCAGCTTGCGGCAGAGCCGTGAGGAGCAGCGGGAACGGCACCGCGGTGGGACTGCACCTAACCCCTCCAGATCCCGGCAACACGGCGCATGCGGTGGTGCGAGGCACACGGCACGGAGGAAGGGGCTGAAGCGAGAGGTGGCTGGAGCGGGAAGAGGTTCCGGGATGTCGGAAGGGAGCTGTGGTGGTTCCACCAAAAAGAGAGATTCCCGCTTTCAGTGCCTCTCACCACCAACCACCGCCTGTGGCCGCCCCTCTCCATCGCACACCCATCCAACAGCCATTTGCACAAGCACTGCCAAAACCAACCATCTCCAACTCCGCCGGCATCAGCAGGGGATGGCGCGCTCAGAAAACACGTTTTGTTTCCTCAGGAAATGACTCATGCGTATGTCCCCCATGATACTCCTGGTTCAACAGGTATCCGAGTTGCCCTCGCATACTCCTACAGGAAAACCTTCAGTTCCTTATCTGTAAAACAGGAATAACGTTGTCCCACTCACACCGGACACATCCGCAGAGCAGTTTTTCAGCGTATTTGGTACTTCGCTGAACCTTCAATCTTAAACCAGCCTCCCCCAAGACCAGCTGCTCCTGCAAACACAGCTCCTGGCAGAGCAGACCCAGATCCTGCCGAGGGTGGGAGACAGGGATCAACCTGTGGAGCTGGGCGCAGGGCAGCCGGCGCCTCGGCACGGAGCTGCCTCTCCCAGCGCGCTCTCCGGCACACGACGTGCGCTTGGCCGCACCGGCTCATCCCGGGACGGGCCACCTCCCACCATCACCCAAGACACTGGGTCTGACCTGCTGGGGAGCGACGCGGGGCTCGTCCGAGCAGCCTGCAGGACTCTGGAAAGCTGAAGCGGGAGGAAAAAAAATATAAAAAACTTGAATTTTTATCACCCCTGAATGGGGTATCAGTCTCAAAGCTGAGCCTTCACCTGCACCAGCAGAAAACACAAGGGACACGGACTCCTCGCAGCCCAGACACAAAGAGGAGAGGTGTATGTTGCTGAGATAAACCCATTACGACAGCCGGAATAGTAAATACACCAAAAAGATACCTCTGATTAAAAATACATAATGCAAATCACTCATCCCCTACAGGATTCGGGGAAAAAGGTGAATACAATTTTTCAGGATTTGGGGGGAAAGGCGAATATAATTTTTCAGGATTTGGGGGGAAAGGTGAATATAATTTCTCAGATTTGATTCTGCTGCTGAAGCCAAACACCAGATTTAAATGAGGGTATAATATCTGCCACAGAGATTGACCGCTTTCTGCCATACAGATTGACTATTTTTTCTAAATATTATCTCTGAGGCTAAGATATAGATTTTCATAAACCACCATTTTTCCTTTTTTTTTTTTTTCTCCCCCCTTCAGGGACAAAATTCTGCTCAAGACACAGATCTAATCACAGCAACTCCAGGAAGAAAAGCGCACTTTCGACTTCCTAATACGCTGATTTTCACAGCATCCAAACCGAAACGTACGGATGCAAATAAAGGGAATAACGACACGGATCCCGGGCTCCACGCAAATCCGAGGAGCTTTCTGCATAACCGATAGAAAAATACAGCCAGCAAAACGGCCCGTGCTGCCAGCGGGCTCGCTACGAGCAATACCAGTTATTTGCTTTAATCACGCTGTTGTGTTTTTGGGTTTCTGCAAATTAAGTTACCCAGGCAGTTTGCCTAATTTGCCCTGAAAGGCTGCTGTTCAGGCGCTCGACTGATTTATTGCTTCTGTACGGGATGATCCCGAGCGCTGGCTCGTCTGTATTAATTGGGGCTGCCAGCTCAGCCTATCAGCTCCGCAGCGGGCGCATACGATTAGCGGGGAGCGACCTCCTCCTCCTCCTCCTCCTCCTCCCAGGGCTGTTTCCTCCGCGCTGGACGGGCAACTTCAATACGTCCACGGTACTCATGGATCAAAAAGACATCAGAAAAGGGTTTGAGGCAGGTGAGGGAGCAAAAAATCCCGTGTTCACCAAGAGGGTATTAAAAAAGGTATTTAAAAGCCGGGCAGACGTGGCGCTGAGGGACATGGGTTAGGGGTGGGTTTGGCAGAGGTTTATGGTTGGACTCGATGATCTTGAAGGTCTCTTCCAACCCAAGTGATTCTATGATTCTAAGAGGCTGACGTTTATCCTGTGATAAATTCTATCTTCAGGTGAAACATTTGGGATACCATGCAAGAATCAAATTCACAATGCCTGACTGCGCACCCCAAGTAATCCTGTGCTTGCTTACTTTTTGTGTGCGTACGTACATGTGAAAAACGGATTGCAAAGCCCCAGCACGTCCTGAAAGGTGAACCTCTCTCCAACGTACGCAGACACAACTCCAGCAGCAACAGAAATATTGTGGAGATAAACATATTGCTTAGAAAAGGCCTTGGTAGGCTGCGGTGATGAGAAGATACTACTGAGCGGCAAAGCCTGCATATCAGGCAGTATAGAATGCAAGAGCAAAAAGCCAAAATAGAGGAAAATAACCACCCGTGCAATAGCTCATGCACTTCCTATGGCAACGGTCCCACACCAGAACTGGAGAGGTGTCCCGTGATCCTCACCACGCGCCGCTTGTCCTCTCCCACCCTCCTCTGCTTCCACCCACCCCCACGCTGCCCTATTCCTCAGGTTTGGCCGACGTCCCTGGGAGAGGACGGGAAAAGACAAGGCAGACACACACCTACCACCAAAGCTACTTCCTTAACGGCAATGCCCTGCTTTTTTGTAATCACACAGATGTGACAAATTTCCAGCTTTACTGAAGTTCTATTTACTTTAAAAAGTAAGTATTTTCTTTATCCTAACCCAATGACCTAGCGGCTTTGGCCGAGGGTTTCCAGAGACGGGGCTGAACAGCCTAAAGGGAACTACTCAAAGGTGTAACATTTTCCAGACGTGGCTCCGCAATGGAAAAAGCATCCTACCAGCAGGCAGTACACCCCTACACCGTTACGCAGACGGGCACATTTCTGTTTCTGTCCAGAAATTTCACTTGCTCCCCCTCCTGCCCAACAGGCAAGAAGGTCAGGCGCTCTGAATTTAGGGCATCGTCATAATTAAAAAATGAAAAATGGTATCACCTGAGTCTGCCTTTAGGAACCTAAGCGCTGGCTTATTATCCCAGAAACCGGCAAAACTGGATTACGGAATGCGGAAACCCGAAAATTCGCTTTGGAAGAAAGCACGTACGTGCAGCCTGCAAAAACACCACCACTAACTCAACGCCGTGAACACACCGTCACATACGACGCTCCCCGAGCTAAAGGGCACGAGGCTTATCGTTATTAACTATACTGATGGCAGATGCTTTGAAAAATACACCGCATTAACAACAGAATCAAGTATTTTCATATTCAGGACAAGAACAGTCATTCAGATTTATCAGCCCATTAACTTTATAAACACAGCATTAGCTGCAGTTTAAGTGTGATGTGGTGCATCCGTAATGAGAAATTCTTTGGGCGGCATTTTATAATTAAATATCTCATGAACTAGTTGTAAGGTCAACAGAGATTAATGCAGGATGTCAGGCAAGGTCACCGTGTGGATTTCTAGAGAATTCTTTCTACAAGCCGTCCCCCACCATTATTGTTTTCTTAAATGGAGTAAATCACGACGTGCACAATTTATACAGCAAAAACTCCGCGTACATTAGCAGTATAAACGAAGGAGGGATTAGTTTTGATAACTTCTTTTGCAATGGGAAATATTGTGGCTTTCGGCTATGTGCCGTTTCCCCCATTACCCTGGGTAACTCACAGCATGTAGTTTCCGTGTACGATAACAAAAGAGGGTGATTAAAAAGGGACGATGCCTTGGACTGGAGGGAGGAGAGGAACGGTCAGGACCGGGGAGACGGAAGCCGTGCGCGTTCCGGAGGGTTACGCGCAGCCTCGCTCAGCGCGTCCTGCCTGCGGCAGCTCCAGCACCTCAAACACACAACTGGAAACGGAGGAAAACCAGCAATATCTGTAAGGAAGTGTTGTTGGGTCACACCATCGCTGATGCCCTGCCGTGAGCTTTCACAACACCTACACCCTATCGCTCCCCACCGGTTCTGAACGGCCGAAAACATTCTCTGCGTCACTGGAAGACAAAGACATAACCCGCACGTATCTTAGTGGCGTGTCTGAAAGCGTAATAGAACACACATCAAAAAGAAAAATCACAAGTCTGAGCGTACACTAGGAATTTTGCTTTTTTTTTTTGTTCCAAGAGCTGCATTTTTGAACAACTGTCCAGTTTTCATAGCAATTCCTTCAGCAGTATTACACATGTGGAGTAAAGATGAGAACGGCCTTTTAACAACTACGGTCATATAAAGAAAAAAAGCCATCCTGAGAACAGCGTTTCCCGGCAAGCGTCATTCCCATTTTCGGCGAGCCTTCGCCTATCCCGTGCCCCTTTGGGGACACCTTGCTGGGGTGCAGCCCCCGGAGAGCTGCGCTGGGGACCGGGCTCACGCAGACCGGAGCCGACTCCAGCTGCAAACATCAGTCTGGGGCGTCCCCCCCCTCACACCGGTCACCCGCAGAACCCGCTCCGGGTCAGACGCCGCGCAGGGGGCATGGGGGAAACGAACACCTCAGGACAAAGCTGTCCCCAACACCACCCCTGCTCGTGAAGGCGTTGGCACATCACGCCCTACTTGGGCAAAATACCTGGGAAAATAGTAACTTCTCACCTCTGCAGAAACGTGACGTCGTGCTGTGGGTTGAGGGCAGGTCACGCCAGCAACACTGACTCACATCAAACTCTCAGAGTAAGGAAGAGCTGTATGTAAAACGTGATGAAGAACACCAAATTTACCGCTAACGCCACCATCAACCATAAGTATAACCCAGTACTTCCGGTGTTTTTTTCCTCCAACTAGTCTCTATTTCTGATCTTGATCTATTTCAGATATTCCTTTACAGCCTTGATCTAAATTTTCAGCAGTTAACGTGTCAAGCTTCATCTACATTAAAGCCTGAATCCCGGTCTATCGGTCAGCCCAACAGCTGTGCCGTGATTCCGAGATGATGATTAATAGGCGCTCGAAGCCGGAGTTTGGAACTCCACTAAGCCTAACGGAGCAAAAATAACACACAACTAGAGAAACAAAGACACTGGAAAGGACTCGTGAGGAGCGAAGATCGGGCCGAGTGTCTCAGCCGTGCTTCTGGCAAAGCGACCCCACCGACTCCGGGCTCACATCAGACCTACGCAATGGTGAGAACGGCAAAGACAAGGCACTGCTCATGGCAATTCCGTGGCTTCTTTTCCAGGGAAGATTAGGCAACGTTAGGCTTGATAGCCCTTTGGAAGTGAAGCATAAAACGAAATCAGCTTTGCTTGCGGAGCGTCCCACTGGAGAGCGGGGACGACAAAGCCGATCTTTGCATCACACCAAGAGCTTCCAAGCAACGTAGAGAGCACTCTGCACCACTTCGAGTCTGATAAAGATGTCAGCATCCTCTTATTTCAGGGACCTCTAAAGGACAAACAAAGCTTATTTTGACTCTGTGCCCAAATAACAGCCCGGAAAGACAGGAAGTCTGACACAAAACCAGGGAAGAACCATTTTGTCCGCCCGAGGACAGACCACCCCGCTTGAGCTGGCTCATCCAGAGACACGGGAAAGTCTTCTCCATCCTTGCCTTCCCTGATCCCGTTTGAAGAGACAAACAGCTTAGAAACTGAAGATGGGCAATAACGCAGGACACACAAGAAAACAAATAAAGACACAAAATAATCCCTCGCTCGGCGCTGTTGTGTGCCAGCTAACTCCCTCCTGGAAAGCTCCTGGGCATGGATCAGGGCTGCCTGGGCAATGGGCCACCTCGGGATTCACCAGCGTGGCTGCGGACCATCCCGTGCCAACAACACAAGGGAATGGTCTACAGCGTGTTTCCCCTGCTGGTACCGGTAACTGAGAACAGCCCGATAAAGCTGTTTACCCATTATTGGCGCAGTATGACGTCGCTGCGGAACTTTAAAGGCAGCATTTTCCCTGCACTTCGTTAAAACAAAACTATAAAACGGCATCGCCTGGGCACGAGGTGAAGACTGAACTAGCGCAGGAGGAGAAATCCACTGCCGGGGAATTATTCCGTGGCTAACCAGAGCGCGGATGGTTTTTCAAGCAATACCGGCAACGAGCCTGTAGATCAGACAGATCTGACAGAGGTGACAAAGGGGACCTTGGCCGGCCTCCGCACAAAACCAACCCACACACCAGCGTGCTCGGGAGCCTGGCCAAAATAACCGTGTGAGCCGGGGCACCGCTGGTTCACTGCGAGTAGATTTTGCACTATTAACGACGAGTCAACGCACGGACACGTATCCATCTTCCATGAGATCACTTTTGCTGTCCATACTGAGGATGCCGACGTCAACACTACAGTACTAATTTTAATACCGCACCAGAACGCAACATTTTATATAGCATACCTTGAATTCCACCATTTTCCGTTAAATTCATCTGCCTTTGATTTTTATCATCCGATATCATGTACGCTTCCCCCTACCCATGCTCCTCCTCACCCAGGATGTTCTTCTACAGCCTGCTGACGCCCAGCCCAAAATGTACGTGCGTGAAGCGAGCAAACTCGCCAGCGCTCACTTCCAGGGGAACGACTCCGCCGGGAGCAGGACCTACCAAGGGCTGAACGGGAAGATCAGTCAATGGAGGAGGCAGGATGAGTGCTGATGGTCTCCTCCCTCTTTCTCTACCGACCCAAGGGATGTTTTCAGGATAAAATAAGAAAAGAGCGAGTGACATAAGCGTAGTCTTAAAGGCAAGCGGTTTGGTTTGAGCGGGAGGAGAATGAAGGATGTCAGTGCTGCCCCGCGGCCGGTGCCTCCTTCCCAGCAGCACCACAGCAAATCCCACACCGTCACCAGCTCCGCCGCTCCGCTCCCTCGCTCAGCACTGATTCCTTGGCAGCCTCTTGTCGCGGCGACGCTTATTGTGTGTTTAAAATTTCGAATCTTTATCTTTTCCAGTGCAAGGATACTTTAAACTAACTGGTTCGCACTGAAACCTGAGTAACAGCCCTTCCTCCCTGCCCCAAACACCAGAGCAAGGAGAAACAGCACCCTGGGTTACTCACACGTGTGCCTCGCCAAGGAATAATTCGATCCACCGCTGGTCAAACCAAATCCCTCGGGAATTTGACTGGAACTACGCGGCCGAGTGAGAAGTTTGGGAGGTTCGATTTCAGCTCCGAATTCTGCCCCGATCACCCCCAGCAGGACGATGGCCGTGGCTTGCTTCCGTCTCTCTTCATAGGACGTAGATATTTTTTTCATTTGCGGGAGGCCAGACAGACAACCTAAAAAGAAAAGGAAGAAACGTAAGAAAAAAAAAATCAAAAGCAGGTTTGTTCTTTAAAGCTCCAAACAACATCGCGTTTCCCAGAGAAAATAAGAGACTTCCATTTAGCTTAAATCACGTTTCCATGACTGTTACTGCCCTTAGCAGGATCTGCAGCTGCTCCAGCTGATTCCCTTTTACTTCTCCAAACCCGTGAACGCGTGGCAAAACTCTAACCACCCCTTACTGCAAGGTCGGCACTGAAACCCACCCTTCAAAAGCTGTCACCATCTCACAGAAAACAGGGGCCTCCAGAAAACTGTCTAATCTCATCGGTTTATTTGTTCGGTTGATAAAAGATCTGGGGAATTCCGTATTCGTCTGTTTCGTGAAAGAGGATTTTTGGTTTGCTTCTTGTTAATGTTAAGTTTGCGTAACAAGTTGCAATTATTTTTGGTTTTTTGATATTTTTAGAAGAACGTGTCTTATATAAAAGCTTCTTTTTGCTTTAGGATCCATCATCGCACTCAGATTCTAACTAAACTTTAGCTAACAGTATATGCCATTAAACCAACTGGTTTATTTGGTTTTTGTGGGGTTTTTTTGGTTTGTTTTGTTGGGTTTTGTGTTTTGGTGTCGTTCCTCCCCCCCAAAATGTTACACATGATATTTTAACAAACCTTCTTAAGAACAGTGAAAAAACCTTGTTGCATTAGGAATTTTAAATAAAACTGAAGATTTACCTCATTGATCTGACGTAGTCCAGGGGTTTTTTTTATTTTACTAAGCGGATGAAGTTGGGTTTGGTTTTTCTGAGTAAAGAATGAGAAGTTTAGAAGAAATTGGCTGGAATGAAAATCCCACGTTCATCTGCTCCGACGAGTACAGTTCACTTTTACCCACAGTACTAATTCACAGACCACATATTCTAGAGAAATAATGGAGTTTTAATCCTCCTTCCAGCGCGCCGCCGCTAGACCTTGCCCGAGGAGTCGGAAGGCACCACCTGGCACTGACGGAGACTTAGGGAAGGGTGAATTAGTCGTACGTCTCTCTCCGCTAACGACATGCCGGCGGCTGGAGAAGGAAGGGAAGGGTCCCTAAAAAAAAAGCTAACCGGATTTTAGAGCCCCCCCGTTAGACAGACCACCCTTGCTCAGGCAAGCCCGCCGCGGCTGCGACGGCGCTGTGCCAGCCAAAAGGGAGCGGAAAACAACAGCCTAACAACGGCAGGGGAGGGGGGGGGAAAAAAAAAAGCAAGAAAAAAAAATCAATAGGAACTGCCTTCAGAGGAAGAAGGATGCAAACGGGCTGGAAGAGACAAAGCAAAAAATGTAAGAGTTTTAATTGCTGGCCAATTATCCCCCTCCGGCCACCTGCAGACACCAGTTCCTCGTCAGCGTTCGCATCCAGCCCGCCGGCACACGGCGCCCCTGGCAGGGTGGCTCCCGGCACCCCATTCCCATCCCATCCCATCCCGGGGCACCCCGCCGCGGGCAGCGCTCCCTGCCCCATCCCCGCTCCCCGCGGTGGCCCCCAGGCCAGGCGCTGCGGCAGAGCCCGCCGTGACACCCTAGATCAAGACGAATTGGCCCAAAGTCCTGCTCCGCGATTGTTTTCTACCATTTCATTTCGTTTCTTCCCCTGCTTGGATGAGCACAGCCCCGTTATGGATTTCCATTCTAATGCGCTGCAGCAGGCGCGGGAGCGGGCAGCGCAGCAGATGCGGGAGCCGGGGCCGGCGGGATGCGGATCAATAGGCCAGGCGTGACCCCGGCCCGCGCCGCCTGGGCTCCCGGCGAGGGAGAAGGGAAGAGCGAGCACATGTGCTGCTTCCAGGAGGAAATTAAAATTAAAGGTGGGGGCACTGGCTGCGCGCCTCCCCCCCGAACCGATGAAGTTAACCCTTCCGCACGTCCCGCAGGACGGGTTTCCGAGCACCTTGGCTCCGCGCGGAGCTCCCACCACGCAGCCCACAGCGGAAGGCGGTTGACGGGATGCAGCGGGAACGCTGCCGGGCACGCAGCGGCACGGCGCTGGGTGCTGGCGAGACTGGCCGCGGAGCCGATTCCGACGGCCGACCCCACTGCTCCAGCGCCCAGAGGCGGAGGAGATAACTCTTCGTTAGCCAGACAATAAATTCCAAGCAGAACGGGGTGGTTCCCACGTTCTCCCCATATTTTTGGAGGGTTTCCTTAGCAATCAGGTGGATGCCAGTCTTTACCCCGCTCACTGCTGCAGCGGCGCAGGATTCCCTACCTCAAAAAAACCCCCCCAAACACAAGAAACTAAAAAAAAAAAAAGCCACCCCGGAACAACAAACCAAACCCAAACCACAAAAACCCCAAAACAACAAAACCCCAACCCTCCCCCCAGCAGCATTCCTCCCTCAAACCTCCAGATGAGCGGGAGGAAAAAACCCCTTAAATATTTTTGCTTTTACTTTTTTTTTTTTCCTTTAATTACTAGCAGAAGCACACAATTAATTGTACCGATTTCCCACAAATAAACTGACAGCCGTTTGGGAGATTTTAAAATGAAATAACGTCTATAAAAGTAGTCCTTTCTACAGTTTCATTTGTCTCATGAAAATTTGGTATTTTCTCACAGCGACGTGCCTCCGTTTAATCATGCTAAAGGGTGACACGGAGATCCATTTTCTTGACAGGACGGTTGATCACCCTATCACAGGAAGAAAATTAATAACCTCAAATAGCTCTATGTGGAAAACAGAAGCTACGCTGGCGAAAGGACAAAAACCAGTCTACATTTTAGTTGCCAAAATAACACACGTCCAGATCCACAGGCCAACAGAGAAACCTATCGCATCTGTGCCTTTACCCGGCTGGGTTTTCTTTAGACAAAACGACCGTAGTATTAACTATTTCCAGATATCTCAATTTTTGAGAATTGAACATCCCCAGCTGCGAGAGGAAACAGCTTTACAGATAGCACAAAGCGTATTTATGAAGTGTTTAAAATGTAGGTAAAATATTTCCGAAGTTTAAATTGTTTAAAAGGCTGGGAGATATTGATTACTTCATTTAAAAAGCAGTCAGAGAGTGCAGCCACGAGGTCAGGATAAATTTAACAGTTTGAAGCACTTTACTAAATAACTCTAAAGATCACGTTAATTGGCTTTGCGCAGTTCTTGGGGAAAATTAATTTTATCCTAGCTTACAATAAAAGGATTAAAAGACAAATTAAGTTCTCCAGGTTTAACAGGAATAGGAATCGATGGATTTGAGTTAAGGCCGAGGGCGGTTTTACGGGAGAGGGACGGCTCCCAGGTACCGTGGATCTGCTCCCGCGGGGCACCGGGCACTACAGCCTCGCGGCCGCAGGTGCCAGACCCGTTTATGGCCATCAACCCCCCGTCTGCACGCGTGGCACTGCCACCCGCGGCGTTCCCAGCACGGGAGGGTGGCCTCCGGCCACCAGAACCCGCTCCGACGGCCAGCCGCGTCACGGAGAGCCACCAGCCACAGTCTCCTTAAGGAGGGGGCTGCAATCACAGCCGCTAATTGGAACGCAATCGCCGCGACTCAGTCACAACACTTGATGTGCATAAAATTCTTTAAAGAGAAAAAGGCTAGGAGCCCCCTTCCCATTGCCACACGCTCCGACAGCCGAGAGAGCCCTCGGCAGAGCTCAGATACGGCACAGGCGCCGGAGCGCCAGGTACGCCACGGCCAGCGTCGGCGGGCTCTGGGCAGCCCCAAGGCCCTGAAAATATATATATGACTTTGAAAAGATACATTTGAAATGAAGAAGATTATGTGCTGAACTGAACTCTGTGAAAAGCAGCATCACTTGGCCCTCCCATCTGCCAGGTCAACCCTCTGCGCTTCCCTGAGAGTTTTTCTGTTTATGGGGGGAGGAGAGGCGCGTAACTGGCTGCGCTGGGATAAGGATTCCCATCCATCCGCCCTTTTTCTCTCTCTCTTTCAGGCCTGTAAAAATACAGAGTTAGTTCAATTCCGCAAATCCTCACAGCCCGTCCATCAGACGCCAAGGAGGAAGCAAACACCCACCCAAACGTGGGGAAGACAGAATTCCTTGGCCACAGCCAGGGACGCTGTCGATGCCCGCGGCTGTAATCCGTAATCCTGCCCGGGAGCTGGCGGATGTTACAGCAGAGCACACAAGAGCTACGGCGGGGACACGCAGTTTTGCTTACGTACACCTTGACTGCCAATTTAAAATATTTCTGCGTGTCAATTCTACCATTTTCTCGCAGTAAATAAGTCTACATAACGCTCTGCCTGTGACCTAGGTGGGAAACAGCAAAAACCTTGAAGAAAATGCCATACAAAAGGTGCCTGGGAGAGATACTTCTCCTTCCCTTCCGTCATTCAGGATTCCTGAACCGCTCAAAGCGATGCTACGGGTTTGCCTACACTTGTACTTTTTAATATTTTATACAGAAGAATAATTACAGTAATTTCAGCACCTCCTGGAAAGCTTAGAGAGCCAGAGAGTCCCCAATAAATCGGAAGGGAAAAATATTCTGAAGAAATAACAAGAACAGAAAGCGACCACGAGGAAAACGCAGAAAGACAGGAAACGATCTATTTTATTTAACCTTATGAAAAGTGGGGTTACTCGTTACCAGCCTGGCGCTCTCAGAGGCGTTGGGCTGGCGCCGCGCAGCCATTCCTACACACACAGCTCCCTCCGCTGGCCCGGGGCGAAGGGCTGGCACCCCACGCGCGCAGGACGTGACATCCAACAGTCCCTTCTCCTCCCAACAGTTTGGAATAACCACCTTGGCGTTGCGGGGTTTGGGGTTTGTTTGTTTGGGTTTTTTTTTTAAGAAAATTAAGTGCTTTCCTGTCACAGCGACAAAAGCAGCAACGAAACCCAACCAGGAAAAGCCCCAAAAGCCCCAAAAGCCCCAAAAGCCCCAAAAGCCCTTGACTGGGGGCCATCCCAGTCACATTCCCTTCACTATCACTTGTTCCCATTCGGGGAGCGTAAACGCAGCCCCCGTGAGGGAATTCCGCCCGGGAGAAGGACAAGGACAAACAGGCTCTTTGACTCGATCCCGCCGGCACATCCTCTCCCCACGCCACTAACTTCTCCTGGTCCCTTCCCGCATTTCCTCAGTCTCTACAGGCCCTCAGGGTGCTCATGCTCATGCCAGCACTCCGTACCATGGGAAAAGCTTTTCCAGGAAAATTATCCATGAAGAGAAACCGTGAGACGCGCCACCGCCGGCTGCCAAGCGCGTGCCAAAGCTACAGCTGCCTTTGGCAAGATTCAGCTCTGGCGCTCATTCTACCACTTACAAGAAAGAGGCAAATATATAAAAACTTTTTCTTTGGAGCAACTTATTTCTATTTTCAGTCTTCTGTTCATTTGAGAGTGGAAAAAAAAAATACCTGCAAGTATGGAAAACTGACACATTCCTGAAGTTGTGACCCTCACCTCTTAGAAACCAGAGCGATGCCAGTGATTTACAGGAGCGCAGAGAGAAAACTCATGTATTTTGTGAAATTAATTTGGGCTTTTTTTTCCTCCCACAGAAAAAAAAAATTTGACCATGACAGTCAACACGTGGTGGCTGAGCACAGCGCAGCAGGAAGATACCAAGACCTCACCTGCCATGGCTAACTCCAAAACCTGATCTTACCTTCTATCCTTATTAAAACATTTCTCATCGCCTTCCGTTTTGCTGGTTTCGCAGCACTTCACGTTGGGCTGTTCCAGGAAGCCCACCAGAGACAGAATCAAAGGCCGATTTCAAACACCCGCCTGCTCATTAAGACAGCATATTTTCTAATGACTCTTCCTCCTGTACCTGTAATTGAGGCTGGAACTATAAAAGATTAAAACCAAACTTCAGCGCACCGTTATCTATATCTATAGCTCAAATGCACGCTGCTCGACTGAAATTTGCTCACGAGAAGTAGCACAGGCATTTTAGCGTACAGCAATTAGCATTTCTACATTAAATCTTTTGCTGTGTTTTATAAAGATACCTGCTTTCAAACTATTCGCTAGGGAAGAGAGCTACGTAAGAAGAAGCCAAGACGTTTTATGAAAGTTTCCTGCAGGCTTTTGTTATTCTTACTGGTAAGGTACGTGTGTTTTCAAGTGAGATACACGTTACGTTTAGATAACGAAAGAGGACTTGATAATACCGCTTGGAAATAAATCTAGGGAAGGATGCACAAAAGAATTGCTCTGGAATCTAAAGAAAAGCTGGGGTTCGGACGCTGGGTTTTTTTTATTTGGTTGGTTTGCTTTGCTTTTTCCCCCTCCCTGCTGCCACGCCGAGCTGATTTAATTTGCTAACGCCTGTCGTATTTTCCTGTCCACAGCAAAGTGTTGGAAATAACAGCACGGCTACTACTCTAAAAACTGGAAGTGTTTAAACTTCATTTTTCTAATATTCCACAGGACATCTTATCACAGACAAGTTAATTATTAACCACCACTAGGTCCCATAGCTTTGTATTATTAAAAGCAGGGCATTTTCTAGCTGGCTTTTTGATAGCGTATTCCCCGTGTGACGTCAGTCGTACGGTTTCATGCAGGTAGGAGAGAGAATTATAAAACCTCTCACGGTGAATAATAGTATTTATTGAGTATACCTTTTAGAAAAGACAGCCAGCAAGAGCTCTAGAGAAATTGGGGAAAAGAAAAAAAGTTCATCTTTGTTAAATCCTTCATTTAAGACTGTTCCCTGCCTCTTATCCGAGAATCTCACTCTACCAAGTTCAACTCGACGGGAGGAAGAAGAGCGCGACGTAAAAGCACGGGGGTTGAATGCTTATGGATGTTATGTTCAGAGGGTCTGACCCCACACAGGAATCCCCACGGTATTCCGAACCGCGCGCTCCTGAAAAACGGCACTGAGCTGCTTAATTAAAAATGGTAGCGCTGAGGATAAGGGAAGCTGTCAGGACTCCGTTAGCCTCCCATCGCAGCGTTCCCCAGAAGCTGCTGGCAGCTCTAAGGGTTAAGACACTGATTTTCTTCTGCATAGGTGGTGCTATTTTAAGCCAATAGTGTGCTTAAATCCACACCGCTGCAATCAATACGGCACTGCTCTGCTCAAGGTGAGAGCGAATAAACCTGTCGGAAGCCCTGAGAAATAGGCTTTGCAGTACACGCCGAGCGCTAAGTGCCTTTCAGCCCACAGATCCGTCATTAAATAATCATTAGCCATCATTCACTCTTCCTAAAAAGCCCAAACCTGAAGGTGCCGGGTACGCGGGAGGCACCAGCACGGCCCCCCGGTGCCTCGGGACGCTCGCGCCGCTCTCGGCACGCATGCAGCCGGGCTCCAGCGTGCCCGGAGCTCCGCACGCCGCCCTTCCCGCTGCCGGGGCTGCACAAGGGAGCCCTTCATCTCCCTGCCTTCATCTCCCTCCAAACCAACAGACGGAGGCGTAAAGGGCTCCAGTTGTGTGTACCCACCCTCCCAGGATTCGCCAAAAATATTCCCTACCTGGAAAAGGCGACGAGCACCGCCTGAATCCCGGGCTGTTTCACGCGGGGGGCTTAAAGCTAGCGCTAGATGACACGTATTAATTACTTTCATACCATTAGAGATCCGTATCTGGCCTCACTGCAACTTTTTCTTTGCGGCAGGGAGCGTTGACGTGCGTGCCAATTATTGCCGTGTAACGAGGCGGCAGGAAACTGGCAGCAAACTGAACAAAATTCACCCGGATAACTGCAACCACCCAGGTCGCGGCTGTCGCTCGCCCTCTGTAACACACAAATAAAAGCCAACGGAATTTCGTAGTTACTGAATACCTGAAGTAAGGCAGTAACACACATCGGTTTTGGACTATACAGGCAGAGTTAACCTGTTTTCTCTTAGCAAGAAATGCTCCTTTTTCCACCGACACTTTGAGAGCTCCGTGCTGGGAACATCCCTTCGCTTTCCAAGAGCGGGCACGCGACCCAGCTCCGCTCCGCCACCACCGACTCAACTAAGCATCGTCTTCAAACAGTTTAATTCTGTTGTAAGCCATATAGCTCCAAGTATCTAATAACTTGAGAATTAATTGTACCACAGCGACATTAGGCTGTGTCGTTCCACACCCCAAAACCACAGACGTCCCTTCCGCAGGTCACTGCCATCCCCCCACCTCCCCGTTTCCATTTTCAGACGCGCTTTTGTGCCGCAGTTTCCAGAAATGTGTATTTCTCTTTATTACCGTCCCCATAAACGAGTCAGACGGGAAAGCACGCTAAACGTTCACCGTACCATTTCAAACTGTGGACTGGAGTCACTCGACCGTCCCCCGAACACGGGGATTTTGGGTGGGCGAGCTCGGCGCTCCGCAAACAGCCGCTCACACCGATCCAAAGGCGCCGGCTCCTTCCCCCGGGCGAGGAGCAGAGAATCCATTTTGTCTCCGCCTGTTTCCCTGCTCTCAACCCTGCACGGCAGCAGCATCCTCACCCATTTTGTGTTCCCGGAGCTGCAGCGCAGTGAAATATTCCCCTCGTAAAAGGACCGGCACGGCAGAAGAGAAAATTCCAGCCAAGCGCAGCAGATGAGGAGGGTGGCGGCAAGAAGTACTCACTTGACGCAAAAAAAAGTGCATTTCCCACCGGCCCCGCGGCCTCACGAAGATCCACAATCTGTAATTCCATGGGGAAACCGAGTACGACAGAAGAGGCAAAGGCTGCATTGTTAACGTTGGTGTAGGGAGTAACTGATTTGCAAAATAAAGCCAGATAAACGTAAACCTACGATATATTTTTTTCAACAGCGTTTAACACGCTCTTAATAAAAGACAATTAAAGAAATTTACTGTTTCCTCTCAGATCTCTCTAGACACAGGTAAGGCCTCAGTAAAACCGGTACAGGTCTGGGCTTCCCCTTCTGAAGTGCAATTATAATTTTATTGAAAGCAACGTTAAGAGTCAAACTATTTTACCTTATAGTCATTTTGAAACCGACTGGCAACTTTTGTGACGCTTTATGAAAAGATGTTGTTCCTATTGGAAATCAATAGGAAGGCAGAAGAAATTAGATAGCTATGATTTGCCAAGAAATCAATAAGAAATAGAGCAATATCAGAGCCCACCTTCTTTAACTTTTACATATTAAAACGCAACGTGCACATGAACGGAACTTGAAGAAATTACAGGAGAAAACACGTGAGGTGCCATTATATTTTCCTGACCTATCCATCATACCATGTGCGACAATTTAATGTACTTTGCTTGGAAGACCTTCCTGATTTTGACAGGTTAAAATACATACCCGCTGCTTAAAGATATTATTTCATTTGAAATTATTTTAACACATCCTTAAGAACGTTCTGTAACAAAAAAAAAAAGTCACTGCCAAATATTTACTTGCGGGCAGCTCCTACGACGCTGGGCAGCAGCCACCACGGGGCGGGCACGGGGAGCTTTCGGCTGCGCTCCGGGACCGGTGCTGGGAAAAACCACGGGTGGTGCCGCGCAGCACCCCGCGACGAAATGAGTTTTTCTATAGGGAAATATTCAGGGAGCAAGGAAAGCTTTTAGCAGCGTAACAAAGAGGATTTAGACCGAGAGGAGGGTTACGATTCACACGGAATTTTGCCCCCCAGCTCAAGCCACACGGAACCGCCACACGGAGCTCCTCCGCAGCACTGCTCCCGAGCCTTCCCAAACGCTCCGGCTGCGTCCCGGACCACGGCACAGCTACCCAAACACTCCTCACATCGCCCCCACACCTACTAATACTGCAAAACGTATATTTGAGTATTTATTTGGTGCTTCTTTAACAATATAGAGGGTCTTTAGATCAACATTCTTTAACAGTCATAAAAATTATATTCCAACTATAGGAGACTTTACCTTTCAGTGGGATCATTTTAATTAGTGAAATGGACAAGACTTAATTCTCATCTCCCGATTCACTATGGCCTCATACAGGTAGAAACTGGCAAAACGAGCATCCCAGCGGAAGGCAGGTAGAGGTTTGCGCAGGAGCCAGGCGAGAGGGACCCCAGGGCAGCGCCAGAACCGCGCCGGGCCGGCAGAAGGCGAAGGCTCTCCGTTGCGGTCGGGAAACCGGGCTGCACCAGCCCACGGAGCGGCTCCGGTACGGGCAGAGGGATCCGTGCCACCGCTCAGCTCAGCACGCGCCATTTACACGCAGCTTTCCGGAGGGCTCCGGCGCTGAATACAGAACACACTCTATTTGGCTTTCAGTCAATTAAGCTTTAAGCTGTCAGCAAACAAGACTTTTAAGTTAATTTTGAATCACCACAAATCAAGTTGAAGGTTGTGAAAGGGCACGCTCGCATGCCAGCATGAAAAAAGGCAGTTTAATTGCCTCTGAATAGCTATTATATGCTGCAATTGGCCTATTGAATCTTAGATGATCTATTTATTTATCAAAGTGCAAAGACTGGTAAAAGAATGAAATGTATGAACTGTAATCATCATCGGGCTTGCCTAAGAAGGTAAAAATTAAAGTTTTTGCGTATAAAAAATACTATTGAAATGACAATCTTTGAACACAGTTCTGTATGTCTGCATTATATTTTATTTCAGAATAGTTACAGCTGCCCAAACTAGAGCTGAAATGTGAAAACAAGCTATTTCCAATACAGTATGGTATTACCTTTTATTTTTTTAAAGCTTCCATCGGGCTTTTTCTATACTATGTAGATAACTAATGTTTTGAACCTGCTGGCTTGAAAACCTGACGATCCAGAAGAAGGTATAGAAAAAGTGCTATGAAATGCTATAAAACCAGCTGCTATTAAAACCTGTTACAAAAAACCCGCTATAAATTTCATACCAGACCTCCGTCCTCACGAAAAACACTTTTGTTTAGAATGAAATGACACCAGACAGCACCCACAGGAATGGGTCTGCAGAAGGTAAAAGTTCTTCTCACCAACCTCCCTAGAAAAGAAATGCGACAAGACCTAAGGAAATACCATTTTTAACACGTATCAATAGAACTGATTAATTTTAAGAATAACACCCTCTAACTTTGCCGTGACTAAGACTGTGCTTAAAATACACGGTTAACCATGGAAAGGGTCCAGCTGGTTTCTTAAACATTGCAGTTATATCAAACTAAAATCTCGAATTATTACACACGAACAGACACAATTTCTCTTTTTATAACTACTGGCAAGAAGACGCTGTCAAACACGACTAGTCCAACCCGCTGCAATTCTTCACTTGCTAACGGTGCAGCATTTTGGTTCTGTATTCTCCTTCCCTTCAAATCCCACTCATGGAGCAAGACAGCCTGGGGGAATTCACCTGTTTTCGGTACCTGAAGGACAACCCGGAACCCTCATTTCTTCCTCGGGTTGCTGGGAAGAGGTAGGGAAGGAAATTCAGGAGCCCAGAGCCAGGTGGCCAAGGTGCAGATCAGTACGCACAGTTTGTTCTAGGTGTCAGCCTGGCACCTTC
This sequence comes from Pluvianellus socialis, assembly GCA_013400795.1. NCBI lineage: Eukaryota > Metazoa > Chordata > Aves > Charadriiformes > Charadriidae > Pluvianellus > Pluvianellus socialis. The sequence goes on from VZTS01000023.1 coordinate 29,758, forward strand.
TACAGCTTTTGTTTCTCCCGTCACCCTGCGGGAAGAGTCACACCCTGAAATTGGGATAAAAGCCCCCTGAAGCACTTGACATTGACCTCAGTCAGAGCCTGCCGTGTCTTATGTTCTTCCCATCACCAGGTCCCGCAAAACCTGTGTGAAGAAGTGTGGTTTGCACGTAAAAACTGAAAAGTCACACGCAGCTAAAAAACACCAGCACTACCTCCTGTTGCTTGGGTCAACGCCGCCCCTCTCACCACAGGGAAAGAGATGGGCCAGGAGGATTTTTGGGAGACAGAAGCAGAGCTTCCACACAGCACTTTGGTTCATGCCAGAAAGAGGAACGTTGAGGGCAAACGGCTACTCGCTGCGCGCAGGGGATCGCTCTCCTGGGGCAGGAAGGTGAAGGATGGGGGTTTTCTGGGGAGCGTTTACGATCCCAGCCCGGCACGCCGTGCGGACTGGTACAGCCACCGTCCTGCTGGCACAAACTATTCCCTGCTCCGCAATTTCTGCTCAGCGGGTCCCTGTGCTGCTGGGTGCCCATAGCTAGGTCTGGGATTTCAACACAAATATCTTCTTTTTGAAGTCCAACAGACTGACTTAGTGCTGAGACAACACCTGATGGTTTTGAGAAGGAAAATAGGTCTGAGGAGGTAATAAGGCATGAAAATCCATAGAGCAAATGCGTTTTAAACTGATGAAGTGGGGACCTCTGAGAGGATTACCCCAAGGAACGTGGTCTACGTACCCTCAGGGTTACAGAAAGTGTTCAGATGACACCCCAGGGGTGAGGAGACTACCGGCTCCATGCAGACCTCACCTCCTCCTTCATGAGCCCACGCGCTCCCTAAGGCACCAGCAGTTCCACTCCGAGTTATAAGAGATGTTCTGTGCCCGCCCGAGTAACCTCTGCCCACGCTTGGTTCTTTTAATAAGCTCTATGTAATTATAAATGAAATTGTGGCTTGACATTTTAAACCCTATTTAACATCTATGTCATTCCGCCCCACAGTCCAAAAACGTCAATTAAAAAAAAGGCGCAGAGGTTTCAGGTCTTTGCTTTACATCACTACTTCACTGCCTCAGGAATCAGCCTCACCTCAGGGCAAGAGAAGTCACATCCGCCCGTGACAAACAGCAATTTCAGAATTGTTATTCCTGCCGTCGATGCCGAAGGTTCACATTCTGCCACGAGGCTACTGGATTACAGACAGAAGGAACTCGCTGCGTAAAATGGTAGAGCGACCTCGAGCTACAGACACCTGGTAAACTTAAAACGACAAAAAAAAAAACCTTCCCGCATTTCACAAGTTGCTTCCAAGAATAAGGGAAATCCTAAGAAGTTGGACGCTGTGTTTAACAATATATTAATTGTCAACGATTCATGGGATAATAACCAGCGTAAGCTTCCGAGCAAGCTTCTTGACGTGGCAATTCCTGGACTCCCGTAGTTCTTCTGGTGACATTCCTAAGAACGGTCTTGCACGTGGAAATGGTTAATTTATGGAAGTCAGTACTGCTCCAAGCAGTAGATACCGTGCACCTTAACAGCACAACAGCTTCCTAAAGCCTTCCGTCCCTGATTAAAGAACATCCCACGACACCGGCACCTCCCCAGCACGTGCCATTGAGCTCAAACTCACTGACGCGGATGAAGGGAAACTGGAGAGCGTTTGCAAATGCTGGGGCTTTTTCTTGGTGGTTTGTGGGGTTTTTTTGCCCCCAGGCAAAACAGCTGCCATGAAGAAACTGGGGAAGAACCATAGCAAAGCCAGTGGCCTTGCCGTGTCCCAGCAAGGGTGGGAAACGGAAGGCATTCGCGCGCTCACGTCCCCAGCCATCAAAGAAACCACCACAGAGACATAGGCATATTCATCACGCTAGTATTAGAACCCAAAAAAGAAAAAAGTGTGAGATTCACAAAGTTTTTGATTGCAATGCTAACTAAAAATGAAGTATCACCAGAACAAAAACGCCCCCAAAAACCTGAGGGCTCTCAAGAACACTAAAAAAAACCCCCCACACTTTAATACATTGCTTTTACAACCTGCGCCTCTTTAAAACTCCACTTCTACACCCGAAAAAGTTATTCTAAATAACTTTCTTTTGACTGTAACAACCGTTCAAAAGTCTTTGATCACGTCACAGAAAACACGAAGCATTTCAAGAGGAACACAATTAAGGGATAAATGCTTTTCTAAGGCAAAGAGAACTAACTTTTCCCAAGTTAATACTTTTTTTTTTTTCAGAGTAACCGTGGCACAAAGGGAGACAGCGCAGGGCGGCAGTGACACATCTGTCACCAAAACAACAAACGAATGTCCGACACGAGCCCCTGATGGCTTGTCACAACGTACTGACGTGTGACACACGCGCTGCCGCGCTGTCACGCGCAGGAGGGTGGTGTAGGGACCCATATTATTTAGGCCAAGTTTAGTATTAAGCTGTGTATCATCAAATAAGATAACAAGGTATACAAAACTAAATGAAAAGTTCTGTTTTCAGCTACAAAAGCGAGCGTTTGTAGATGAATGCGTGTTAAAAACTGCTTCTTGTGCTACACCAGAGAAACCAGTATTTCCCACAGCCCTTATTCCCAGCTGCGCTGGGTGGGAATACGGCGTTCAGCTACGATACCGACGTCACTGAAATGAGCCACAGATGAAGTAAAAGTTTTCAAATTTGAAGTTACTTGCTCCTGTGATGCAAGTTGTGGCCGCTAAGTCCGGTGCAAACGCAGAGGCGGAGAGGGAACGCTGAACGGCGTTCACACACGGAAAGGTCCATCCCCGCTCCGGACACGGCGGCTCCGCCAGGCTCCGTGGGAAGCAGGGAGAGTCCGGGCTGTGTCCCGCTTCCCAGCCGGCGGCTCCAGGACTCTGTCCCCAGCTGCAGGACCCCCACAGCACCCGGGGAACCCCAACTTAAGCTCTGCACTGCCGCTGCGGAGCGGCTCCCCACGACGGGGTGGGCAGACACCCCCAGCCTGGCACAGGTCCCCGGGTTTCACTCCCTACGGCTCCGCGGGCTCACGAGCTGAGCAAGAACTGATGCTGCAACGCCAGGTAGAGCTGAAAACCTACGCGGACTGCCTTTTGGTAGGTAAATCATTTCAAAATGCACATCCAAGTACGCTAGCTTTTTCAGCCAAAGCACTCTTTTTCAAAAAAAAAAAAAATCTACAGTTGATGTAGACGTGCCAGTTATTGTAAATCCCTATAAAGGTTATAAGTGAAGAGGAGCTGGCAGGCGGGCTGTACCCGGCTCCGTGGCAGCCCTTTGCCCACCTCCTCCTGCTCAGCACAGCTCCCCGCTCCCAGCGCTGCGACTGCTGGGCTCCGGGCTTCTCCCGTCATGAGGGATGGCCCCGCCAGCCCCCAAAACAGCTCGCCAGCCCCCAGAGCAGCCCGGCCCTGCCGTGAAGAGCAGACGTAGCAGTCTCCAACGCTGCCAGATGCCCTCAGCCAGATGTCGAGCCCGTAACCCCTCGCCGCGCGCAGAGCTCAACGGCGTGTGCGGGGCGACAGCTGCTGCACTGGCAGATGCCCGTGTCTTTTCAAATACATGCAGCTCCCTTGGAAAACCCTGTTTTCACATGAACTGGTTCCTTAGGGGAAAAAAAAGGCACAGAGTTTTACCCATAATTTCATGCTTTCTTGTAGAAGACTAACTGTAGGAACCCAGATTCTCAGTTAACTTGGTATATAATTACCTCCCAGACACATTTCTCACGGTGTTTTAGAATTCCTCTTAGTTCACACAAAAACTCCATTTAAAAATATCTTTTACATGTGAAATAACCTACGTCTGCGAATCCACGTTCCATTTTTAATTGTAACAGAAAAGACCAAGTGACAGAGATGGGTCAGTGTGCCTTTTCTCCGTAATTAGCATCTGAAAGGGATGAAGTTTGCTTGAGATGATAAAACCTCACTTTTCTGCTGTTTTACACAATAGTCCGTGCATGATACGGTAGATGGCTTTCCAATGAGCGATTAAATACAAATTAAAAGCTTCTTTGATCTCTGGATGGTGGGCTTTGCAGATCCAAAAAACGGATGTGACAGGGTTTGGGGAAGGTGCTCAGGTTGCGACTGACCTACTTCAAAGAAACCCAGCAGGAATTTTGTCCGGCGGCCGCCTCTCGCGGCGCCCTCATTGTGCCGAACAGTGGGCCGCTGGCTGGCTGCTGGGGCCAGCAGATGGCTTCGTTTGTTGTGCACCTCCACTCCACCCCAAATTTTCACTGGGAGTCTGGCTGGTAACGGGAGGGACGCGATGGGCAACGGCACCTGGCGTGCCCCTGCTTCAAAGAAGCCCAGCTCCAGCAGTAAAAGAGAATGAAGAGAAACCAAAGTAGTCCAGAAGCTCGATGTGTTATTAAAAATTTAACAGAAGGGGAAAAAAGAAAAAGCACGGTGTATGACTTAACAGCTAATGGCCCACAACTTCCAGTTTGCAGCTGGGTGAAATATTTTCTTCTGTTACAGTGTAAGCCTTGGAGTAAAAAAAATCGTATTAACAAAGAAAAATAACACGTCGCCTAGGAACTAATTTAAAACTATTTCAACTACTTAGTACCAGAATCAAAGTCTAGACAGTGCGGGTAAAATAAGAACTGCTTAAAATATGAGAAAATGCTGGAAGTCGGCAGTGTGTGCGAACGCCCTGCGTGTCCTGCCGCACGCCAGCGGCGACAGGCACCATCCCCGTCCTTACACGACTGAATGTTCAGCGCAGACGAATATTGTCACTGATTAAAGAGCTATTTAAGTTTAGAGTATGGGTGAATCTAGGGATATTTCTTGCTTCTGACTTTGCTAGTTAAGGGATAGTTATGGCTTAAAAAAAAAAATACTACTCATTGTGCTCAAAGATAGGTTTTTCAATATTGACAGACGAGATTTAAAGGATTAAATTTTCAAGTTGATTATCTTAGATTTTCTTTTCCATATGAAGTTTTTTATGTGCACTCCTGCAACTCTCTCCTATCAGAAATAACTGCGGTGGCTGACTATTATTCCTCCCCGCTCCGTGCACTAACGTGCCACGGCACCACGCAGAAAAACACGGATGGGAGCAAACAGCCAGCCTTACCTCCGCAGCTGAAGCAGCCCGCCTCCCATCTCCCAGCCTTCTGGAATGACAACTCCTTCGGAATAAATGGCATTTCAATTCTATTCCCCGCTATCCTGATGCGGCAATTGACTATGCAATGTCACAGCGTTTCCTAAAATGATGAACGATTTATGGTGGCTCAAGTAGGGTTGAATGAAAATTGTATGTGTTACTGGTTGGTTTTTTATGGAAATACCAAACCAGAGTAGTTAGTCCAATAACAACGTATTTAACTTTGTTACCTGTCCGGCCACAAGTTGGAGCGTTATCGTTTTCCCCACAAAAGAGGTTAAGTGAGGTGTCAGTGCTGCTTCCCCTCCCAGGAGCGGGCACAGCAGCCTGTGCCTTCCATTTCCCACCCACCAACACGTTATTTTCATATAACTATTAAAAACAAAGTGTAGAAAAACCATAACCTCTTTGCTCTTTAATAGCAGACAACAGATTTTGTAATCAAACCAATTAGGGGGCAGGAAATCTGTTCGCTAAGGTCGGAATGACATTCCACGGACAGCCAACCTTCTCTCCCCAAGAGCGGCGTGTCTTACGTAAACCTCCAGATGTGCCGAGACGGGACCGGAGCCTCTAGCAGCACTCTGGGCTTGTGTCCGTTTCCACCCCGCACACACCGGCGTGGCACCACTGCTTCAAACGACGGGGCCAAACGCGCTCCACCCCATAGCGTTTTTTTTCCAGTGCAGCCCAGTGAGGTGGTCCAGGTGTGGACTGGACTGAACACAAACAGAGGCGCCGTTTTGAAAAACTTGTGACTACAAAGCTGAGGCCGTCTATACTTCTGTCACCTTTTCAGCTGAGGTGGCTGTACAGGACATTCGGGTTCGTGGAAGAAGGGGGGAGAATGGTTAAAAAAATTCCCGTTTAATTAGAACCAGGAATGGGTTTGTGCTTCGCAAGTGCCACTGGCAACACTAACGTGAGTAAGGTCATTCGTACAATTGCCATGGCAAAACCCCACATTACGCAACGCTGACGAGGTTGGTGGCATTATCCAAGTTAGCGGAACCAAGCTTAGAATAAGCTCTTCATGGCAAGAGTCACCTTTCATTGTACGCGGCACCAGCAGCATGAAGGTCTAAACCAAAACCTGCCGCTCCTGCTACAACAAGCGATACCGAACATCGGCAGCGGGACATTTGCATGTCTGGAAACTCCTACAGTTACCCTGGGAGTGAATTAAAACGAAAGTATTCTAAACTTGCTCAGTATTCCTGTTGACTAGGACAACATTCAGAATGTGTATTATCATACGGTGCCCCAACACGTTCCTTGTTTCCGTGACTAAGGTCACGTTGGGAGCGCAGAGGCAAGCACTTCTGCAACCTGCAAGTTACTTCCTTGAGGTTCTTCGTTTCCCCGAACAGCCCCACGCAGTACACTCGGACTTTTAAAGACAGTCTATTGATGCTGTCCTACCATTTGCTTTGTAAGTAAATAAATCTGGCAAGAGAGGTAGCGATGCACGACAGCGCTGCCTTCTTCACAGCCTCCGTGACATCTGGCCATTTATCCCCGTTACGTGCTCTGCTCTGCCCTTGTTCTACCACCCCTGCAAACGCTGCTGCACTTGTGTTCGAGTAGAAAGATAAATATCTGTATTTCCAAATATGTAACATGACTGTGGTGGTGGTGGTTTGGGGTTTTTGTTGGTTCTCCCCTCCTCCTTCCTGGAAGCATCTTGCTCTTCCTTTAATTATTGGGAAAACATATATGGATAGCTAAAATAAAACTGAGATGCTATCTGGATCCTAAAATTCCACTGAAAATACAAAGAGTTTGCAAATTACAAAACTTAAAAGAATTTGGTTTTGGAAAAAGCTGTTTACTCGCATGATAAACTGCATAATTTTGACCACTGAAGCTGGTAGATTTTACGCCCAACTAGGAAAAAAACGCTGCTGTCCACATGTTAGGCAAAATATTTACTCTACTTTTAGTTATCCAGAAAAGCCTTTCAGGCATTAAAGATAGCAATAAATACTACTCCTACACCGGAAGACTGGTTTTGCATTATTGTCAGGGCAATTGAAGACAGACCCAATTTTCTAAATAACTCCAGGGTGTGCGTTTGCAAACGCTTACGGGGCACTGCAGGGTATTACTGAAGTATTCTCCAGAAACAGGCCTCAGTGCTTTTCAGCCAGCTAAGCTAAAATGCTTTCATCTCTAAAAGGAATGACGCGAAAGTGATCCTTTTAAAAAATTATTTGGATAAATGAAAGCATTTGGTGAATCTCAATTTGAACTGGAAAAAAAAAAAATCCTGTTGACCACTGCACACCAGCATTACTTTGTGCGATCAATAAATATTAGCCTTGGTAGAACCACTACAGAAAGACCCTGTAATATATATATTTTTTTTTTAAAGATAAGGTTATGTTTAAATTGTCTTAAAACTTTTTTTGGGGTGTGTGTTCTACCAACACAAAACTAACTGTATTCAATTGTAGACCAAAATTTCATCCTTACTCAGAATACCTTTTTAAAGCCCAACTGCTTTTTATAACAGAAACTGTTGTAAAACTCTGTAAATAAAATTGTTACCATCAGACTCTAGCAACACAGCAGATAGCCTTCTGAAAACCTCAAAACTCCGTCCAGCACCCAGCAAACCCCACGGATAATTTGCAATGTGCCCCACTAATGCATCCAATCTTCAGTGTCTTTCCCAGGAAAAGAACATAGGGCATGGAAGGGGCAGAAAGCCGTCCCAGGTGTAACACACAATTGTTTATAATATTGCTATCACCAAAGCTGCCAGAAAAAGACCCAGAAAGACTCTAACAGCGAAGGAGATGGTAAATGTTCCTGAAGGAGGCACTGAGGTGATGTATAGGCTGGGGTAAGGTGTGGTTCAGGGCACGCCGAGCCCGTTCATTAATTCATTTTTATTTTTTCCAAGGGTGCCTCCTCTCTTCATTGTTGTTTCTTGGCAACCCTGCATCGTCCCCTAGCTGCTAAAGGCATTCCCAGCATCCCAGCTCCCTCCTGCCTATTCCCCGTTAGCCTTTTACCCCCAGCCTGCGTTCACGCCCCCTATTCCAGACAGGCCCTTCTTCCACCAGCAGGGATCCTGTCTCGGGCACCTGCAACCAGAGACTTGACCCAAAACTCCATCCGTCACACTAACTCTCTTCAGGTCAACAGAAAGAAATAGTTTTCTTTTAGACTTGCACAAAAATCTACACAAAGCTCAGTTAAAAAAAACCACAAAAGACAGCTTGCACACCCTGTCCTCTGCAGTGCGCCACGCCAGAATACACGCCGCAGTCCTTCCAATTCCACGTATCGCAATATTGAGCATATAGGGGTTTTCCTGATGATACTGCATAAATAAGTATGACGAAAGAACCAAAATATAACTGCTTGTAACGAAATGCATCTTTTTGTATGGCCTGCCACTTCAGAACACGCCTCGACGGACCACGACTCCTGACGTTACCTGCCAGTCTCGAATCAACGGCAGCAAGAGTGAAAAGCTGTAGAAAGGAAACACCCTCGAATCCCACGTGCAACAAACCAGCAGCTCTTCCTTGGAGCAAAAAAGCTCGAGTCAATCACGCCGACTGACGGTAGCACCCTTACATCCCGCCTTTCACCACGGTAAATAATTTAAGGGGTAACTATAAAGGATCATATAAAGCCTCGATTCCTCAAGAGCTGCAAGCTAGAGATGTCGGTTGCAGGCAGACTTAGAAACTCAAACCACAGATATTAAAATAGAGGTGATTCAGAACTAACACAGAAATATTAGACTAACAGTTAAGCAGGTATTTAGTTTTTGTCTGCAGCTCTTCCCTACTTTCAAATAATTTCTAATAGCACACACTTCTTCATAAAGCAGCCTTAAGTTTTTCCTTTTCACGTGAAAAATAGGCTACTTGGCAGAAAAGTGTTCCATTTCCTCTGCCCCGTACCTAGGATGTTAAAAAAATAACCTGGTCATGGTATGAATGCTCACCTGCCGCAATGTCATCGTCAACCAGGTCATGTTCTTCTTCCTGGACTTTTGCTTCCGTTCCCAAGGTATCTGGGCTGGCGCTGCCAGTCTGAATGGCTTCCGTGGTTACTCCGGCTGGAAGAAACAGTCAAACGCCCACAAAGGTCAGTGATTTCGGTAGGTGACATCCATAGATCAGGGGGAAAAAAGGATGTGACTGATAAATGAAGCGATGACCATCATAAGTGGCAAGGAGGGAGTCCCCACCAGCTGCGTACAGCGAGGTTTGGGAATCCGGGCCTGAAAGCCATTTAACTCCACGTCGTCTTTAAACCAGTTCAGAAACATTAACATTCTCACCAGTATTCCAGATTTTACTTTTTTTTTTTTAAGTACTGTTTTTAAATACTAAGTATTCACAGCAAAGTAATTACTTAAACAGAGTGACTACCTACGAGCAACTTCTAACCTTATTCTGACATAACCTCTTTATAAATAAACCGGTACCTTGTCAGAACTTTCTGAAGCTCCTTCCCGTTGTGTCAACACCTATAAAAAGCGGTGACAACCAACAGCCGCGCAGGCTGGAGCGCAGCGCGGCATCAATAGCCTGGCACCTTGTTAAGCACACCGGCACGGCTGCACGGGGATCACAGGCAGTTTACAAACCCCTCGTGGACCTCCTTCAGGACACTTTTACAAAGAAAAGAGTTCCCTTTTTGCTCCTCCCCAGCTCTGCTCTACCATCTCTCTTATTTGCCAATACCCACTGCAGCGGGCCAGCGCGTGGAGGCGGGGAGAGGAGGTTATTTAAGCGCCGCTTTGCATTTTGCACTGCAGTTAGTGCAAGAAGCTGCTAATCTCTGCATCGCGCGTCTAGCTGTTCCCTAAATATCTTTTCAGCAGTCTAAAGTGCTTCGATTTCTTCCCACCCTCCCCGGAAGGGCGAAGGGTTTGACACGCCTCTTGAAAACTGTAGGGTGAACGCGCTGAGCTTGCGTCTCCCAGCGAGTATTTTCTGGGGTTGAACACCCAGGTCGGTAGAGGCCAAGGGTCTAGCGGTCCCTCAACGGTAAGTTTAGGCTGGGCCAAAATTCAAAGCCTTTATTTACTTAGTACCTCACCTTTCTAACCCCAAGTTACTGAAAAGCAGCTGATTTTCCATATTAGATGCGCGCCATCTTTTGGAAGAGCTCAGCGCTACGAGATATCACGCAGCGGAAGGAAGGAAGTGCCTCCGCATGAGTCGATTACAAGTACAGTGTATAAAAAATTAGAAGAGTTTAATACAACTTTATACAATTAAAATAAAAAAATAAAGTGTATTTAGTCAAAATGTTTAAACATTTCCCCCCCCCCCCCAAACACTGAATGGATAAAGCCAAAAGGGAAGAAAAATAGCCAGCACGCAAATATGTCAGGCAATAAATTATCATTTCTTCTCAGTGAAATCCAGGAAGGAGGAACGTGCATTCTGGACACAAGCATTTTATACATGATTCCGCAAAAATGCCTTTTAAACACGTTTTAGAAGTGGAAGAGATCATAAAACCCTGAATGTATTAGAAACAAGCCAGCTGACATACTAAAAAAATATTGGAAAATTAAGGTATAATTGCATTAGAAACTCACGCCATTATTACAATTTCCTATTTACTGCGGCATCCTACACTCGGTCATTTACTACATTAAAACGTTGCAGCACAAAACTATTTGCCTTGCTTCTTTGTGCTCTTTTAAGTCAGACCTTGCAGGAGTAAGATAATCGCATATTATAAATACCGAAGTCTTTGGGGTCCAATCAACCTACCCTTACTCCGTGAAAACCCCCATTCAAAATCGATGCAAGTTTAATTAAGTTTTACTCAATTAATCTGGCTTTAAATAAAATTTTCTAACAGAAATATAGGCCTACCAGGAATGCATTCATAAAAACTGACGACAGCGTATTTGTTCTTATAGACTTCTCTTTATTTTGGTTTCTGGTGATAAGACGCGTTATTTGAAGCAGTTTAGAGATACACATTTTTAAGGATGCTGCTTAAATGTTTTAAATGTTCGTGCTGCCACGCTGAAGATTTGCACTTAAAAAGAAACAGCGATTTGGTACCTGGACAAACTGGATTTTGGCAATACGGGGGGAAGGACGAGGAGTGCCTGTACGGAATTCCGGGGCTGAAGGCACCGAGAGCCGATCTCCGGGGCGCGCGGTGCCCGCGGCTGGGGGGAGGCAGCTTGCTGGTCTCCCATTAATTCACTCCACACCGCTCCCATCGATCCCGGGCAGCTGCCTGTCTGCCGGCTCCATCCGCATCCCACACCCACACAAAGGCTGGGCCAGATAACCTTTCGCTCGCCGAGCGAGCCGTAGGAGCCCTTTTCCTACCTGCAGCAGCCTCACTTATTTAAGCAGCTGTCCATCCGTCCGTCCCTCCGGACTTGGCGGCCCGACCCGCGCCCAAGAGCTGCTTCCATCCGCAGAAGGCGCTTGACGCCGGAGGCAGCCCTTGCTCTTAAAAATAAGCAGGTAGAAAGAGGTAGGAGCCTTTTTCCCTTTTTGAACCTGTCCTGAAAACACATCCTCGTGGCAAACACCCCCCAGGCTACGGAGCACGTCAGAGACAAGGGTATGCCGAGAAAACGAGGGGCTGACGAGGCCGGGGCAAATATTTACAGTCGCGTGACAATCTTAGGAGATACAAGATGAAGCCTCAAAAGCTTAACTGTTTTCCTGCCCGTGGGAGCCTGAAAAATCCCAACGCCTGGAACACCTCTCCTCGGTTTAACTGACAGCATCACTTACGCATCCCTCCCCACGCCACGCCGGGTCAACAAGCCGACGTGCCACTGTGGGATCTGAAGTCCCAAACAAAACAAAAGATTTATCGTCCCCCCTACAAAGGGCTGTGGAACGAAGCCTGCTGTGTTTGAACACCTGACCTGCGAGGGCTGCGACGCAGAGCCATGCCGGAGCTTGGAGCAGGGACAGGCTCACAGTCCCCACGCCACGAGCCGGGGGGCGCCGACAGATCCACGCAGGAGCGAGTGAGATCCACCTGGCTTTCTCCCTGCTCCTCCACCCCACCGTCCACAGGGGGACAATAACCTCTCTCACATCAGGTAAAAGCTCATTAAAAGATAACCCTGTGCGAGCTGGCCTGTCTTTCAAGCCTCCGGAGCACATTTCATGAGAACACTGGGAGACAGGCCAGTGGCTTCAGCTCTACCAGTAAGGTCACGTCCCAGAACCGCTACTGGATCTGAGCCCCGAACCTACAAGCGGGGAAGAGACGTCTGTTTGCTGGTACTGCACACTCACTTCACTCAAGAGCCAATTAAATGCATGTGACAGAGCATCTTAACAGCCCCGAGCTTCTATTAGTGATCACCACTTCTTTTAATTAAAGCAAAGTCTCTTAGTGTGCAGGAGAAGCACCGTTTCTACACCATGCATATAAAGAACTACTGTGGAGTAGAAACATCTGCTGGACACAAAAACATGCTGATAATGATTTATGCCCACGTATCAAGGTAGGAAATCGGGAGAAGTGGAGGATGAAGGAATCAAAGCAGCATTTCTTTATCTTTCACATTTCTTCTCCTTGCCATTCTAGCCTAAAACTATACTTTGCATCTATTTTGGCTATCCTAAATAATTCTTATGCCCTTCAATTCCCTCCCAGACCTTTCAGAAAATATGTCATTTTTTAATCATGTCTTACAACGTAACTAATAGATACACCTCACTCTTCACCACAACAGCAACATTTGTAGCTCCTTATTTTGTAGCTCCTTTCTGAAAAAATTCTTCTTCAGGGCACCAGCATCTTTGTGTACATTCATACAGACGATAACACTTAATTATTAAAAGCCTTCTCAGTCCTGTCATTCAGGAGAACCACAAACTCTGTAGCCTTAATTCACTGAGTTTTCAGCACTTAATTTAAAAAAAAAAAATAATTCCAATTTGCTAGTGGCGGCCTGTTTGAAAGGTTTTCAATCCCAGCGCTTTCCCAATACTGAACATTTACATTCGAGTCATTCGTTTCGCCATGCTCAGCTGATTCCTCTATTTTCTCTTTTCCTCCTGTGTTTTAAAACTTTCTTGTTCTGTTAGCTAAGCGCATCCTAGCTGAGTGTTAAAACAAATGCTATGCTTTGATTTGCTAATGACTACCGGAGGCCAAAACACTGCCCTACGTATACCTGAACTGAATGCATCCAAAATACTTGGGTTTTCTGTCACCCACTCAGTCCCTGACTAGCGCTGTAAAAGTGCACTCCCTGCCTATAACCTGAGCACAAACACAAGCACAAGAGGCAGAACAAAATATTATGCTTGCAACTGATGCGGATGTAAAACAGAACGGCATACCCCGCTCTTTCCAAACGGAATGAGGAGTACCAGAAACAGCAAACATTACTTTCCACGGCAAATATGAATTTCCAGTTGTTTGCAAGTACGTTGAAAAATAAGTTCCTTTTTTGGAAACAGTCGACCGGCTAAAGCAGGCACCACAGGGTGGGTTTTATATACACTTCAACACAATTATGTCCATAACCTTGCACCCAACAAGGTCAGGCAGCATCACTCCAGAGAAAAGGAATTAGTGATCATCACCAGTTGCTATAGCAGCTGTTCTGAGAGTAATGGGCAACTGTAGCTGTACTCTACAAACCGAGTATAAGCACCAGAAGATGATCAATTAAAAAATACATCCTAATACGCAGAGCAGCACAAATATCCAGCAGGACAAATCAAGGCTCTTTGGCACGGATACACAACATACTTTCACTTATTATTCACCGCTTGGCTGCACACCTAACCGTGCGACAGCATCCCTGTAATAAGGGAAAGGCTACATGGCTAAAGGCTGTAATTAACAACAGCTTAGTCTTACCAACAAAGTCTCAACCCTGCTTTAAAGTACTGCGTTCCGTGTAATTTATGCATTCAATTTAGATTTAATAAGATTATTACCCATCTCTCAAAAATCAATTGGGATTTAATAGAGATCTTCCTCGGAGCAGAAACTGCAGCTTTCAGTGGGAAAAGAATCCCATTTTAAGACGGACGAACAGCTACAACTTCAAAGCAAGCCAACGTTTCCACTCATGAAGACAGAAATGTTTACTGGTTTGTTACGTAGGGCGGATGCGCTTGGACGTTATTCGACAAAGGCAAGTTTCCAGAGGGAAAACCCAGTGGAGTATCGCACGATGCCGACAGGTCTTCCAAGGACATACTCTTGGAAGACTCTGCACCACCTCTGCTTTAATAGCGACGCATAAAATGAAAATAGCTGTTTTGCAGAAACCCGCAACAGATTAAATAGTGGCGAGTAGCTACTCCACTCATTTGGAGAACAACCTTCAGCTGGTATCTCGCACAGCCCTCGGCGGCCAGTGGGTCGCAACGCCGGGCTGGGCAGGCGCCGCATCAAACGGGTAAGGGGCTGGGACGGGCAGACACCGCAAGGCTCTGCATTAGCTCCTCCGGAATCCTTTGATACCCTGGGATGCCAGAGATTCTCTTTATCACTATTTCTACATTATGCATTCTTTGAAAAGGAACACCGGTGTTTTACTACCAGTAGCTTGTCGCTTTATCAGCCCTTTTCATAGCAGGTTTGCAGCCTGAAGCCTCTCACCTACAGCCTAGCCCCTCGGCAGCAGGGATAACCTTTGGAGAAGGCGCTCCGATCCCAGCCAGACGTACTGAAGCCTTCCATTTACCTAATCAACATTAATGACCTCAAGCCCTTTCATGACTGTGAAATTACTTTGAAAGTTGCAAGGAGATTTTCTATATAACCCTAGATTTCTCCCCCAGAATTTTCCCCTGGATCGTAGCACTGTTCATGAAGTTGCGTACAAAATGCCTTTTTTTGGTTCTTTGCAGGTTTACCACAGCGTTACTTACGTGATATAACGTTGTCAATGTACTGTGGCAAATAAGGAGCCCACGCGTCGATGGTTTCTTTCCGACCCGCCTGCTCGATTCTCCTCAGCTCGGCCAGCAGCAAGGCCTGGGCGGCTTCTCTTACCTGCAAAGCCAACAGGAACCCCGTACAAACTCAAATATCAAATATTAATCAGCATGATTTCAGTATAACCAAGCAAGAACAAAAGCAAAAACTTCGACAGGAAACTAAGCCGAGCTTAGTTGGCAGCACCACCAGCCCAGGAAGTCTCCCGTCTCACAAAGTCAACGGCAAGACAGGCTTCTCGCCCGAGGAAACGTGGCTGGACCTTACGTTTGCGCTGAAAGGCACCAAAATTCCAGTTTTCTAGAAGCAATTTTTAATCACCCTTCCCTGCAGCATTTCCAAAGTTGGGTCCAAAATTCCAAGTGCGCAACGAGTAAAGTTTTACTAAGCATCACGACTGTTGCAATATAAAAGCAAAATAAACAATCAATCTTCAAAAAAAGTATTTCCCCCCCCCCCCCATGAGATTTACTCACTTACTACATGTTACAGAGGACCGAACGATGAAAGTGAAGGAAAACATATAAACACACATTCACCTGTTACTGTGAATGTAGACAACATACACTATAGACTATTGTAGAATAAACATGTTATTTTGGGTCTAAAAGGTTTAACGCACAACGAAGTTAAACTTCCGGCAAAATAAAAAACTGTGGGCAAATGGAATATAAATACACTATGCTGATACCTGAGGATCTCTCTCCAGTAACTGGACTTTCCTTGCTTACAAATGTTAATGAGTTTCAAAGTAATTGCCCTCTCAGGAAGCCACCTCACGGTATATCCCGTCCGGCAAAAGACCGGGTGACCGGGTGGCAAACCCCATATTCCCAGTGAAGTCACGGGACCGCTAAGGACCTACCCCTACAGCCCAGCTCTGCTTCTCCTTTCCCACTTGGAAGGCTGCACAGTCAACAATTTTTTTGCCAGAGCAGCACAGGTGTAGCCTTAAAGCCCACTAGTCATTTATCAAACAACTGGGTGACAAACTGTTTACTGGCTACGGTATACACGCTCCAAAAAATAAAGCAACTCAGCAGTCTCTTGAAAAATACAGGGTAGGGTTTTATTTAAACCTGATTAAGATTCTTAGTGAAATCCTGGAAGTTTTTAATCTGGTAATTTCTTTTTAAAAAAAAAAGATACGTACGGCACGCAGAAGGTTGGGAAAAAATAAACTATTTAGACACGATCACTTTTTCCAACATTCTGACAGGTGAACTGGAAAATTAACTTACTAAATCTGAAATAAAAACTGCAGGAACTTGTGTCAGAGAAGAACAGGGTCGGGGTGTTGTTTTTTTTTTTTCCTATATTAAGGGAAAACGTGATCATTCAAAACAAAACCCAAGGCAAAAATGACTACTGAAATCACCTCCAAGCATCGATCCTGCCACCTGCGTGCCAGCATCTCCAGGAGGGGAGGTCTGAATTTGTCCAGGCCCAAGAGGTCGGGGAGCATGACGCAGTGCATAGCGGCGAGCTGGCTCCAGCCTGTCGAAACACATCACAACAGGAAGATAAATATAATAAACCCTGAAGCAATTATGAGTTGCAAATGCCATCAAGTAAATTTACACTGGCCACCAGCCTGCTGCACAGCAGATCTTCAGGAGAAGGGGGGACAAAGAGGGAGAGGAAAAAAAAAATATAGAACCAATTTTGCAGCAGAACAGAATTGTTTCTTCTGCGGTGGGAACACGGGGCTCGGCCCACGGTGGGCTGCAGCCCGTCTTTACTGGTTCCAGCTGACCTGGCAGAGCACGTGCTTCCTGTATCGGACAGGAACGGGCTCTTCCAGGCAAAAATCACGCCTTGGGAACGAGCTGGGCTCTCCTCGACACGTGTAAGGCTCAGATGAGACACGGGCAGAAGACTGCCTCAAATCAGTCCCGGTTAAACATCCCTCTTCCTCCCCGTTCCCTCTCAAAAAGATTTCAGGATCTAGCCGCGTGCTCGGATTTTAAACTTGCAGCCTTAAATAGATACTCAACATCCCTGCTAAGCACAAAAATGTCCCCAAAACCTTACGGCCAATTTTTCACAAAAGCATAAGCCGTGGTTGCGAGTTGAAGATTTAGCAGCTCTGTTCAAACCACAGTTATTTCACATCCTACATGTAAGTCAGTTACAGAAAACCTCTCGTATGAATCGCCACTAGAAGGATTACACCGAATTTTCTCTCCCATTTTAAAAGGTATGCAAATACGTACAAGCCGTGTTTGTCCGCTATCCTTATCTTTCCATCTAAATAAATCTTCCTTCCACGTGCTTACCTCGGGTGCGTCATCCCGCGAGCCTGCCATACTGCGCAGTTCAGCCAGGAAAGATAAATATATCAAGCTCAAACAACACAGCTTGTACAAGTGCTTGTAAACTACTCCAGGCAGACGAATTCCGCTGGCATTATGCTCTACACCGACTCGAGAAACTGGAGAAATACCTCAGGTGAGCATAACAGATCTACGTTTCTAGATTGTCGGCAATACTAAGCGTAAAAATCTAAATATTTTAACTAGTAAAGCTCTTCACGGTACTACAGGAAATCATTGTGTCAATTTTCCTCACAGAAAAGTGGATTAAAAAGAGGAATTTCCAATTTAAGAGGGCACATTTCTACTACTTGAGATGCACGAAAGCAAGACTTTATAGCTTAGTAATAAGGCATAAAAACTATGATTGAAAGCAGCTTGCCAACAGGGAAACAAGGGGTTTTTGCTTGTTTGTGCCAGGCTTTTTGGCAGAAAACGTTCTTCGTAATGTGGGTAAATATTAGGGAAAAAACACCTCCCCAACACAAAACTCAAGCAGTTTAAATAAACGCTGAGTTTTTATCAGCGCCAAAAATAACATGTTAAGTGACACGTAACCCCTTTTGTTTGTTTCGTTTTCAAAGGAGCACTAAATTTGCAGCCTTTCAATTTGTAACGGGGCCTAGGGAGCGCTGGGGCTCTTTCACCTCCGGAGCGAAGACCCACTCCCTGCTCATCCCAGCGGAGCGGCACCGGCAGTTGGGATGCAGCTTCCCTCCTGCACGTGCCGCCGGTGGGCGCAGGCTCGGGCGCTTCCCCGTCGGACCCGGGGCTGAGAGTTTGCGTCAAAAGACACCAGCAAACCCAAGCAAGATGTGAACTGTCGGCTTTGAGACGCCCGTTGAGAACCCAGTTTACAGACGCTAACCGGATGCGCTCGCCTCCACCAGCGTTAGTGGCACAGTATATTTTTTTTTTTTGGTATAAAAACCCCCTCGCCGCCTCTCTTTTTGGCAAAGAAAAACCTCCTACGTAGCTCAAATTAAAGTCATGTCATAACAATGATAGGGGACATTAGTTGAAAGCAAAAGACAAGTAGAAAAGTGAGGAAAGAATACCTTCATTGACTAAGAAACAGGTATGTAAAGCAGGAGCAGTGTCAGAGCCAGAGTGACCAGCTTCAGTGTTAGAAGAAACAGCAGGAGCAACTTGCAGAGGAAAGAAGAAGAAATAAAGAGAAAAAAAAATAGGAAAGTGAGGAGAGCAGCTTCCGAAAAAACAGATTAGTATCACTGAAGAATGAAAAACAAAACTGGAGGAAACTGTGATAATATTAAACTGAAAAAAAAAATTCTAGGTCTTACAAGAAGTGCAATGCCAGTGAGAGGAAGACGTGCGGCTGCAGAGAAACACACATACACTAACAGAAACTTGCATGTTTGGCAGAGACGAGAGTACCTGTAAGTAAAGCGACTACAAATGTGTCTTCAGACAGCTAGATTTGGTTTGACAGCACGGCTGACCCTGAATTTTAAAAACAGGAGTTTTGCTGCTTCGTCTTGAGCTTTTCCCGTATTGAGACAGACTTGGAATTTGCACTACTCGTTAGTCACCCCAGAAATAACCCCTTTTAAACCTGGGCTGCCCCATCTGTCACTCCAAAATGCCCCAGAACGTCTTGCTGATGGCTAGTTTTTAATCCAGGTTCATTTTAAACGTAGCCCCATTCAAATCATTTGAAAGCTACCCCAAAGAAAGGCGTAGGAAGCCGCAGGCGGAGCACCCGAAGCGTGTTACGGGCAAGCGCCCGGCTCCAGCACGGTACTCCGAGCCCCGTCCCTGACGGTTACTTTGCGGACTGCAGCATCTCTGGGTGCAAATGTAATTTCAAAGCAGTTCTAAACATTATACTTCCACTAATGCCTCATGACTTAATATTACCACATGAAAAGAGGCGCAGCCCTTACGGCGTACGCATGCCACAACCCGAGGTCAACGCGGAGATTTAGAGGTCACTAGCTGACACTTCCTGCCTATAGAGAAATTACCATATGTCATGCACAAGCATCTTCAAATTAATCCCCCTCTTTTATTCCGTTGTAGAACCACAATGGGTTCAAGCTCCTGAACCGATTAAGCATTGTCTTCTGAATGGTCTGTTTGCGTTCCATGCGGCGAACTTCTTTTGGCGCTGGGGGACATCTGCATCAAAACTACTTTTGCCATACTTTCCACACAAATGCCCCACGACGGCACGAGTACCGCGAGGGGCCGGCTAGCGTAAATCACTTCAGGACAGCAAAACCTAGATTGAGTAGCTGTATTAAAAAAAAAAAGCTATTTATTTGATGAAAAAGATAGCTTGTAAAAACACAAACCCATCCCACACTGAAACTAAAGTCTTACTCTGAAGTTTCTTTTTGGCCTCTTTTTGTTGTAGCCGCCAGCTCCGTTCCAACGCCAGCGATGACAGCAGACGCCGGCAAGGGAAGCAGCTGGCCCGGTGACCAGAGCCGTGCTCATCTCGCCACAGATAGCGGTCAAATTGATGGAGATCAAGCATGTCATAAAATGCATTCACCGTACCTCTAATTGATTTTTAAGAACAACATCACTAGAAATTTATGAGCAGCAAGATGCCGCACAGAGAATTTCATTTTTAGCAAATTGTTTCTCATGAAGTTATAAATATTTCCACTGGGTAACTATGTCTCAAAAATCAGCAAAGCCATTTCAAAGAAAAATCACATAGCTGTTATTTGCCAAAGAAAAACCCCAACGGAACTGCATCTTTAAAAACAAAACACAGGCACACACTCTGTCCGTGACGAAATTCTCACATTGAGTTTGCCACACAGACACCGTCTCTGAGAAATCTTGACCTTTCAAATAATTATCTCTCAAGGAGGAAAAGTAAATGGCTGCAAAAAACAAGCCAAAACAGGAAACGCAAAACAGCCCCACATGTTGGGACAAGAGCCCTGATATTTTTAGGGTTTTTTTTTTTTCAATTTCAACTTTTTGCTACTGACTGCTACTTCTCTATTTACGGAGCACCCTTGGTCAGGAAAGAAAGCCTGATGCGTACCATTCCCAAAACTGATTTTCCCTTTGCAATCACAGATGACAGTAAATTTGTATTTATATTTAGGAAAAGAATACACACAAATGCTGCTGATGGGCAAGTTTCCTTCTCAGAGACAAACATCTCCCTTTTTTATGTGAGTGAAGAAAAAAAATCGCAGAGTTGATGCCCAAGTTACCGGTTGTGCCTACTCACTCTCTAACACACGAGCAGCTCCGCAGTTTAAAGATACATTTTAAGATGTTCATATATCTTTAAGGTATCCCTTTAAAGATTGTACATTGAGGCAAATACCAGAGACAAAGTATTTGTATTCTGCAAAACTCAATCATTATACCAAGTGGAAGTTTCTCTGTATTCAGATAGCTTGAAGAGACACAGTTTTAATAGTTGAAAATAGAAGATAATTGCAATTCTCAAAGGAAGTTTCAACTAAGTCCTGAAGGTTATCTGCTATAAAGATTAATTAAAAATGACCAAACACATTATGGAAAAAAAAACAAAACCCTTTTCTCTTCTGCCCTACCGTATACGCACGCAGCTGGGCTCACACCTACAAAAATCCCAAAGAACTGTAAAAAGAGCAATATGTGTCTACCTTTCCTCTTTGTCAGGCAGCAAGACACGTTATGACAGAGCTTAGAGGTACAGAATCTCCTCGAGCCACTGGAACCACTCTGATTTAAAGAGCGAGGAGGGGGCCTCCTCTTCCTCTTCCCCCTCTCCAGTCCCAGCAGGACCATTCCTGTGGGCCTCCTACTCTACTCCACTAGAAAATTCATGTCTAATCCTGCCTACACCCCTCCCTTACATCACACGCTCTCCACCTCGCACTGCACCGTCACGCTTACGAGAGACACCACGCGGACTAATTATTAAAGGATCCTTCGGTGTCATCCACTGCCATCCTTCCTAACTGCAGGTCACGGAAACAGCAGCACTGGTAGAAGTCGTGTTAAAATAAAATAATTTCTTCCTCCTTCATAAAAAGGGGAGGAAATGTATACATTTATTTAGATGTGTTTCCTTTATGCTGGAGTTTATAACGCACATAAACATTTCTGTATTAGTCTGTGTAGCTCTTAGTTACAGGCTTCAAACCTCTTGCTATCACCTCACCACCAGAATGTTTGGGAGCACGTAAACAGGCAAAACATCCATTGTCAGGGAATAACTTCACGACAGTATCAGCATCTCATCTTCATTCTTAGAAAGACCTTAGTCATTCAATTTTTTAGCTAGGATATTACACTACTTTTTCCTCCAGGTAGAAGCTAGCAACGTTTTTAATCACTTGCTAGTAAGGCAATAACTTCAAGAGCTGAAATGACACATCAAGTTGTTCCACAGCAAGTGATTTTTACCTTGCTTAATTTGTCCTTGGGCTGCATGACTTGAAATTGAAGGGGGTGCCTTCACTTTTGACATCTCGGGAGTGCCTGGCCTAGGTGGCCTAAACACAAAATGCACACGAAGGGGGAGAAGGAGGAGGATAGAGAGAACAGAAAAAAGAAAAAAGATTATTTGCTAAAGATACGGTGACTAAACAAACTTTGAAAAGCAACCCTATAAAAAACAGTTGGTTTGGCAGAAAAAAAAGAGTTCTCATTTACAATTCCTACATAAACTTGTTTTTTGGTGATAAAAAGTTCATCTGTATGTTTTAATTTACTTAGAATTTGATCTATTCATTATAAAAACCTCTTTAAAAAAAACGATAAGCCCTGAGAAGGAGGACAGAAACAGCCTCGCAGACCTACTGGCACATACGTTAACCCAACTCCGTGTTCCATCACCTCTGGAACTTACCTTATGCCATTCAAAACAATAGAGTTATGCTGGCATAAAAAAATACTACATTCAGGAAAGAAATACACCCAGTTGCATCTAGGTGCCAAAGGTTTTCACAGCCATTTAATGCAGCAAAACCCACAGTAAAATTAAAGTAAGATGCTGTATTAAAACAGAGACTCTGAAAGGAAGTTGTGACACATTCAAGGGAATATTTGCCGTACCTGGTCGGCCCTTTCTTCATGTGGTCCCCAATGAAGGTCGCGTTGGTCATACTCATCAGGGTGTTGGCCAGGGAGATGACAGACAGGAGATGCTGAGTGGTGACGGCACGCGAGACGCCGTACGTCCCCTTTCCCAGTCCTTCTGTAATGGACATTTTCCTTCCTAACTCCACGCTGTCGTAGGGCGGTTTGCCGACAGGCTGATTGTAGCCGGGAAGCATCAGAGACATGTGGCCACCTCTAGACAGGAGGCCAAAGGACACCGAACAGTGCGGCTTAAGCATCCCGAGGCGATCAAGGCAAAGCTCATCTAGAACAGAATTCAGGCCCCAGGCATGAAGACAGGACATAAAAAGCTTTGCCGTGTCCATGGTTAGGTTATATTCTAGTAGAGTTAACGGTTTAGATTTGCTGGAGCGATATTCTGGGTCGCCATCTTCTCTTCTCTGCCTCATCGATTCTTCATCCTCGTCTTCATCATCAAGAAGGTGCTCTTTTATATTCTCTTTGATCGTTTCCTTGACCTGCTGGAAGAGGACGGCTGCTCGTTTGCCAGTCAAAAAGGAGCCTCCTTTGTCAGCCCCGCCAGAGGTTTTCTGTAAATTCTCCGGAGAAATGAGGGCAGTGTTGGGTCTGGAGGCCTCCTCGGTCAGCAGCTGGATAATCAGGGCTTCCACATCGAAGAACAGCACGTGTATATCGGGATCCGTTAGGTTAGTCTTTATAGCTTGAACCATCAGGGAGTTATGTGAATATTTCGGTAAATTCCCCTGGAAAATGAAAAGAAAAAAAAAAGAAAAAAATTTGAAATTTCAATTGGATTCCTTTCTTAACACTCTTCACCAGGTTAATTCACAAGTTAAGGAAGCTGTGCACGATCAAAGTTTGAAAACTCACACGAGTATAAAACATGTCATAATAAACGTTAGGAAAAAAGATCGGCGAAGGATTTTACAGCATTTTTCACAAAGTCAGGAATGTCAGACTTGTGATCACACGTTCCAGCCCTAAAACACAGAAATGTCACTGACAGAAGTTTATCAGATCAATGGAGCTCTCGAGATAAGACAGAAGTTCACATTTCTTTGCTCGTGAATTCTGAAAGATAACAGTTATATGCCAAGGAACAATAGAAGTTCACTATTTTGTTATTAAACTTAACACACATTAAATATTGCATATTTGGGTACTGAGGTATAGCATCAATACCTACTAATAAATTCATCCAGATATGCAATTAGCAGGTTGCTTGTTTACCCCACTACTTAAGTCCATCTTCTTCCTCCTTCCCTTCCTCCCAAAGTCGGGGGGGAAAGTCAGAAAAGGAGACTGGACAAAAGAACATTCACATAAGTTTTAGCTATTTTGAGAACTTTATTCTCTCCGTAACCAACATAAAATTATGCTCAGGCACTTAGTTTCCTCAGACAAGTGAAAGAGAATGTTTTAACAGAAATAAACCTTGTTCAAATGTAAGTAAAATACCATTTCTCTTCCACAATTTGCTTAACAGCCTGAGCGACGTATGGTTGAGTATTCCCGTTTGAGGCCCAGAATTAAAGGTCGGAGCCGGGCGAAGCTATGGCTGACCGGGCTGAGCGCTGCTGGAGCATTCCCGATGCTCCAGGAGTCACACCCTGGGCTCCACCGGCAGCCAAGCCCAAGGGCGCGCTCCAAAACCACGACCCTGCACAAGCCTAAGGAGGGCTGCAGGGAAAACCTTGAACCCTTCGTTCAGAAGAGACCAACCTTTACTCAAAGTAGAATTAACCCATCAAATCTTAATATATCACCCATCAAAGCCATACAGTCAAGGCTCCTATATCTTTCCTCATCTATAACTCAACAGCCTTAACATTAAGATAAAACTCTTTCAGTTTGGTAGTCTCTAAAAATTTCCTTTCTCTGCGATCTTTTAAGCCACAAAAGCACATTTTACAGCAGGATAGTTATTTGGAAACTAACAAGGCTTGCAGTTTTTATATCTACACTGTATATATATATATTTACAAATAGGTACACATAGGTACACACACACACACAAGAAATATATACAGTCTCTGCAAATAACTAACATACACTCTACATATCCTGGAAAAGCGCGACCATGCTGTATACCTACACTGCTGCGCAATGGGTTTTACTTTCTACTTACTGTAGAATTCCTTTGGTCACCGACAGGAAGCGACGTGCACATCTTCCCAAGCCTTACATTCCCCGAGCCACAGGCGCGCTCACCGCCGAGCTGTACAACTACGTTATTTCTACCAATACCTATTATCTTGCATTTTCCAACCCTTTTCATTCTGCTTCTGAACACCGACAAATACGTAGCAGTTTGCTACATGAGTCTTATTTGATATTGTAATCTCCCCTTTTCCACCACCCCAATACTTTATTTCATTTGCAGACGCTTGATTGAAGGCTGCTAAGATGTTGCTTGCTCCAAATTAACACCCACATATATTTTACTGTACGGTCTTGAACTGGAGAACAAGTACAATTATTGGTTTGTGTGCCGCACTCACCAGTTCTTGCTTGCTTTCAGAGGATGATTCGCAACAAATGCACGTAAATATTTTACGTTATTCCGATGCATTTGTTTTGTAACAAGCAAAGCAAGCAGAGCCCAAAAGCACACGCACAGAGCAAGCTTCAAAACACAAAGGACTCTCCCACAACAAAATGCAGACCTGGCAAAGTCTGCAATACCCTCTGCTATCAAATCATTCTTAATTTCCGTCCCTCCTCAAATTAAAATTCATTTCACTTATGTAACGAAGTTAAGGGACTACCAGAAGGAAAAACTCCCATTCGCTCACGAGGAATATGAAAGAAAAACGAAGCAGAGACCACCCTCCTCACTGCCTGCTGTTGGATTCCTCGGAGGAGCTGCAGCGCGGGCCAGCTCACCGCGCCACACAAACAGCCCGAGCCTACCGCAGGCTGCGCTGAAGAACCGAGTTCTGCTCCTCCTTTTCCTCTGCTCAACTCGGAGGATGAACAAACTATGCCGGCGAAATAAATCTGCCATGAGATGCGAGTAACGGACACGTGAAACCAGCACAGAAATAGTTAAACGTCAATAAATAATAGCTGCAAGTTGTGTTCTACACAACACACTGATTTACTGATACGTTCCTTATTTACTGAAAACACGCAGTTATTTTCTCAGAGTGTAAAGTAGGTAATTTTTTATGCAAGGCTCTCCGGTAAGGGTCGCAATGGTGCAGCTGAAAGCAGCATTCCTGACGGCTGGTACGGAACACATTTTGCCGAGCCACGTATCACACGAGGTGCGCGTCCAGCCGCACGGGATGCGGCAGCAGGACCAGGGCGACACAGATGCACGTGCAGCAGCGGGATGGTGCCCTTGGGAGGGATGCTCTCCCAGCGAAGGAAGCTCTCTCCCAGGGAGATCTCCTTCCCGAGCGGGATGCAGGCGGAGGAGTGCAGGGCTCTGCTGCTCTCTGCCGGCTGCGCCCATGGGCTCCGACAGACCGCGCGGATCCAAGCCCTGCCTGCTCCAGCAGGCCTTCCGCAGGAAACCAGTCGCCGTGGGCAGCAGAGGACTGGAACGGCCAGTACGAGCAGGAGCAGGCAGCACGGTCGCGGCATCGCCGGGGTGGCCACCCTCCGCGCACCACCCACCACAGCACGCTGCTTGGCCATGGAACACCTCTCGTGTGCCACTAACACATGACTAAGGATATTTTTCCCAGTTTCCTTCAAGAGAATTTTGCACTTCTGCCTATTCCTCTTGAACAGAAAGATAAAAATGAAGAGTCAGGGGTCATATTCTTCTCATGGTAAAGGCTCAGAAAACCCTCGCAAGGTCAGGCCGTGCCTCTTCTCCCTATTTGGCCAAACCAAAACCACACGATGCAAAGCCCAGGAGAAAGCTCTTCCTTCAAGCTCTCCTCTGGCCACCTGCACCGACGTGCTACTGAGCCCGCCAGCTAAACCACCACCACCAGTTACACCTCTTAAAATTTACTGTTTGCTTTTTTTGCTCCGTCTCTCCAACGCTGATGCTGTTAGCCACCTGTTACTTGCCAAACTGCTCCATCTAAATCCATCAGACTGAATAATAATTAGGCACATTAAAACATCCAGGTTACTCAGAACACGTTTTTGTACCTTTCTGCCCTCCATACTGAAGTTCCTTGAATTTTTTTTCTTTTCTTGGGATACATGCTACGTTGTACTCCATTTCCTCTTCAGAACAAAATTAATGTACAAATGACATGTACAAATTACTCCGTACAACTTGAAATGCAAGTTATTTCTTATTGTGAGATAATCAGTTTGGAAAAAGAGCTAGTTGTTAAACCAGGAACGAGTTGTTAAAAAAGGAACTTCCTCACATCTCTAGATATTTGAGGTGCTTCCAGCTTGTGCAATAACAACCAGGATGGAGAAAAATCATCCTGTGACTCCGGAGACTAATGTGCAGGCTCATTGCTCTAACAACTCCGATGCTCCTGGTGTTACCAGGAAGGTGTGCTTACCAGAGATCTCAGTACAAGCATTTACTTAGATTGGTAAGTAGCCCCTTGTTGTACTCCAGAACTCTCCGCACACGGACAGACAGCGCTCAGGAACAGTTAAATGCTTCTAACAAGTTACTACAGACAGTTCCATTGGGATTCATCACTTAAATCATAAAAAAAAATCATTTTAAAAGCCCTTAAACATTAAGCATTGAAATATTTAGGAATCAAACATGCCCAGTAATATCTCCTAGCATTAAGCACTCAAAATCCTGCTCCAACTGTAACTAGTTTTCAGCATTTAAGTTACTTTGCCTCCATTTCTATCTATTTGCACATACATCGCGGTAATACTTTCTCTGAACTGCCACACAGCAACAATTACCAAAATAAAATAAAATCAAGCTCTAGCTCCACCTTTAGCAAGATCTGCAGGAATGTATAAAGCGTGGTCAATATGGGGGGAAGAGGGGAAAAAACCAGATCAATGCTGATTCCATTCCTCAAAGTCAGCACAAAATGAAAAGGATGCGACTTGCTTCTGATGGATATGGATCACAGCCTGGTTCCTTCTCTACCTGTCGATACTACAAATTAACAGAACGAATACAATTGAGCAAATACTCCAGGTTCTATGAAACACTGCTCAATCCAGATTTTAAATAAACTCAGCCTCCAAAAAACACGGTAGAATACACACCGAAGCGGGAGGCGGCATCGTGAACAATAACCTGAATTGGGGAACAGCATCCAGAGATCCACAGAAGGGATCGTGTTGGTTGATATTAGAAATATATTACTGCCTATCTGGAAAGAGAGAAGTTTATTTGGTGCATGACCTGTGTTCTTACTGTACCTAGAGAAGGTGACAGCGGAAGCAGTACAGAGTTATAGTCAGTGAAGAGGCAGTTTAAGAGCACTGGGCTCCAGCAAGAAACCCACTGGCACCGAGAGCACAAAACAGAAAAAACCAAGGAGAAATGTTAACTCTAAACAACACCACCTGCATTGGGAACTGCGCACTCACACTGAAGGACGATCCTTTTTGCTCAAGGATCCAACTCCTAGGACTGACCCAAGGCCAGGTAAAGCTAGTTTAGGTCTTTCTATTGAAGCTTCAGAGACCGTTGGGCGAGAAGCTTTGAGCTATGACGATAAAGACTTCACATCTTTTGTTCAGCTATTTCTGGAAATAAGCATTTCAGGTACTGCATGAAAACCAGAGAAACCGAAAGCTGGCTGACCTTGTCCGACGCTTCGGAAGCCAGCAGGTTTGTGGCCAGAGTCTGGAGCTTCTGATGGGCCACGTTCTTCAGCGCGGCCAGGCTTCGCCTGGTCATGGCCTGCTTCAGGTTGACGGCGGGATGGCTCAGCGCGTCCACGGCCGCCGGCACGGCCTCGTCGCAGGCATTCAGGATCTCCACGGCCGTTATCCCCATCACGCACCTGTCCAGCGCACCTGCAAGTATTTTGGAAAAGCAGGAGTTTAAGTGGAAACAGTTCAGAATGTCCACAGTATCACCAGTAAAGCAGTGGGAGAAAATAATCTGCACCACAGGATGCAACGCATAAAAGCTTCCGTTGTGTTACCAACGTATTTTTTGTACTAATACTTTAGTATTTTTAGAACTAGTATTCCTAAAGGGATGGGATTCTCCTAAATTTCCATGAAGCTGAAGTGTGTATGGGAAAAACATATTAATAAAAATCAAGCCAGATTTCAAAGCTGCACAGTACGATGCAGTACTGACTAGAGACTGATGACCGCAGTTGCTCCACTTTTTTAGTGGAAGGCTGTTCTCCATCATTTTGGATTCCCTCTCCCACCCAACTACCTGCATACACTGAGTTTTCCAGGATGGATCTCAGGTTCCTCTTTGCTTCCCACAGCTTCAATAAAAAACAATTCTCATCTAGTTTTCACAATAAGCTGAAAATAATATTCAGGCATTATTGCAGGGTTGTGGTGTGTTCTTTAAGCGAGTTAAGGAGTTGGAAGGTATTATATATATTACATACTGCATATGTTTTGATGCATTTTTTCCTCCCTTTCTCCCTTTCAGATGCCAAAAGATTTTCTACAAAGCAGCTCTTTTTATTTTACGCCTTGTTGCCCATTCTGTTAAGGCTCATTTTTAGTTTCTTCTAAGCTAAGCATTAGTCCCCTTTTTTTTTTTTGGAAAAAAAATAAAAACCACCCGGAACAAGAAGATGGACAATACAAAAACCCCAGACAAACACTTTCTTCATTCTGCAGAGGAGGAAACTATTTCAGGTTCAAGGTGCTGCACTTCCACACCAAGCTTTCGCGGGAATTGCTGCGGAAGCAGGGACACTAGTGAACTCAGAGGATTCCACAGGTGCAGCTAACCGCTGTCTCTAAAGGCAACTTGAAAACATGCAGGGGGAAGACAGCCACAGCAAGCTATACTATGCCAAAACTAAACGACTTATTCCAAGTACCAAACTGGGTGTTTAACAAAAGCTTACATAACCTACAAATCTGGGGAATGTGGGGAGTGCTAAATTTCCAAGTATAAATGTGCAAAAAAAAATTTTAACCCTCCCTCAGACGCAACTTATACAGAACTATAACCAAATATATATTAAAAAAATGGTTTCATCAACATCTTTGAGCTTAACCTTACCGGTATCCATTTGCCAGACGTACACAGAGCCATCTGAACATCCCACCACCAGGTAGTCATCAGAAGGCCTCCACTTGATCACTTGAATGGGGAAAAGGTGACGGGATGCCAGCATGATGCATTTTTTCTCCCGCAGACTGAGGAGACCTACTGAGTGGTCGCTGGCAACAGAGCAAACGCAGTGCTGGACTCTTGCCTAATAAAAGAAAAACCAGAAAATAAATCTTAATGGTAACGCAGACAGTTTGCATTTAATAATCTCTTCTTCACTGGACCAAGCGTGGCCATCGACAACCTACGGCGCAAGCAAAAAGCAGGCGCGTAAGTCTATGAGAAAACTCACTGAGGTCACTGGAAACAGAATCTCACTCGCAGAAATTCTCCTGAAGCCAGTCTCTTGCACGTCACGAAGAGCAAACAGGTATTAGAACCAAAAAGAGAAACCATGGTTTCCAAGCAACTCCATGTCATTTTATCCATTAAATTCTACCTACTTATCCAAGTTATGAAAGATGAAGTTGCCTTTAAAACCCACAGGCTAACCGGGGGGAGCAATGCCGGCCCAGACACCTTCAGGAAGAAGGAGGGTTGGACCAGATGATCTCCAGAGGTCCCTTCCAACCCTTAACATTCTGGGAAAGGCTCCTTCCATGCCGTGGAACTCCTCTCCCACTGTTAATGCTCTACACCAAAACCCACCAAGCACTTCCTTAGCTAACTAGGTTGTAATATGCAATTTTTCAATTATCTTTAATCCTTTTCGTAGCTAAAACATGACGCGAACAAAACCAAGATTAAGAGAGAAATTAAACTCTAAGTGTCTGTGAAAGTTACACATTGGGTCACTACTAAATCTGCAGTATTCCATAAGACATTCACATCATCAAGAAGGATTTGAGGAGCTGAACCATTTACGGGAAGCGTGAGACAGGTTATCAGACATATTACGGAAAACTTACACTACAGTTTTCTGGTGGAACTAGGAGCTGTGTGATTTCTCCACCGTGTACACAGAAGATATGTTTCATCTCTCCAGAAAATATATCCCATATGATGACTGAGAAATCCACACCGCCTGAGATCAAATACCTTTGATCGTAACGAGAAGAAACCTGATGAGGATACAGTAAACACGTAATTTTGTTTCGATGGCCTCGGAGAGTCCGGTGAGGTGGCCAACCTGAGAAATTTGGGTGAGGGGGGAAAGGGGGGAAAGAAAAGAAAGGAAAAAGAGAGAAAAAATATAGTTCAAGAGAACAGTTAATCCAAAACACTGTTCTCCATAAAAAACCCCAAACTAAAACCAGACATACTGCAGTTTTTGACAGAAGTTCTTAGAGAATTAGTCCTCACTTTTTAAAGAGCTCATAATTTTTTTTACTGGACATGGACTGAATAATTCCTTTTGTCTTGCTGTACAATCTCACTTTAAAGTAGTTCAGCCACCTTAAAACAGCGTCCTCCATCCAAAGGCAAATCCCAGAAAAAAAATTTAAAAAAGTCAAAGATGTGAAAAGGTAAATTCTCTTCCCATCAAACATTAATTTATCCAAGTTTATATCAAAAGGACCAGTACCTGGGGAACTGTGTAATCGTACTCCGCACTGGCCACAACAGCGGCACGCAAGTCTGCAGCGTTAGGCATTTGGTGCTTGCGCAGAATAGGTGAATGACAGCAAATTTAAATTTAAAAAGGAAAATCATTTTTGTGACCAGCCAGCCAGAATGGCAAGTTTTCTGTTCACGGAGATCAAATACGTAAATTAAGCCGTTCTCATTCTAACCTTCTAACTATTGCAAAAGATGCTGAGCAAAACTGTCTTTTTAGATGGCAAATTTGACAATTAAATGGGCCCAGTAAATTAAACACCAGAATCAAGTATTCCATGCGACACCTGCATAACATAGCTGAACTCTCCTCCTGTGATTATGCTTTCTAGCAAGCGCAGCACCTGACGCAGAATACACACAGGCACTTTGGGATTTCTATGAGGGGGTGAATCACCAACGCTGATTTGTAGAAGAATGTAGCAACTTTACGGCAATCCAACTTCATATTAAGGACAAAAAATTATTTTTGCATAAAGTTACATAAAGTAAACCAGTTACATGAAGGAAACAGTACAACCAACAGCCCTGTATGTAATTGACAAGCTCACACCTGTCTTTACAGAAAAATATTTACACATCTTTTTCATTTAGGGGCATTTGTTAAGAATCAAACCCCAAATATTTGTTCTGAAACTACAATCATAAAACTATTAAAATAACATTATCTGGAACCAAAATATACAACAGCAGGCCCACATATAACACTCAACTGACTACACAATACACAGAGGGGGATCCTCCGTCAGACCCGTTGTTTTCCCAAGAAGATTCCAGAGGCGTGCCGATACCCCAGCCGATGGGAGTGCCAGTCTGGAAGAGAGACAGGAGATGTCCCCCGCCACATCTCTGCCCCTGCACCTCCAACACCCAGGAGAAATCCCCAGGGCTTTCCAGTGAAGGGATCCCCGATTGATAAAAGCTGGTCACAATTAATTTTACTGACGTTTCCGGCCACACGATACGACACCACAATTGTTAAGACAACAGTTACACGATTTCTACCTGTGAAGTGACTTAATGCTCAACTTCATGAAACTATTTCTCACTGAAGTACGTCTCGCAAGGGACAGGCGCGCACTGCAACGCAGCCCTGCTTTCCAGAAGCTTCTTTGCCTACCTCTCCTGAGCATGTGCTCTCCTTGCAGCAGCTGAACGATAGCCGTTTGTGTGGCCGGCACAATAACGATGCTTCCGTCCTCGCGGCCACAAACCAGCCGCCCGTGTGCCGGGATGTACACGCTGGCTGTAACTTTCAGGGGTTCACTGATGTTTGGGATCAGGCTTAGCTGGTCTATAATCCCAGCAGGGCGAGGAGAGAGTTTATCAAAAGCTTCCTGGAGGGATACTGAAGTTGTTATTTGCAGTCCTGTTTAAAAAGGAAGAAAAAAAAAAAGAAAGAAAAAAGGGGTGAGGCAAGAGGAGGCTTTAAATAAATAAACCAATAAAGAACAGAAATTAGAAATGCTTTTCTGAGAAGATCTCAAAGTTTAAATACATCCTGCTACAAGACTGAACGAAGTAAAAGGTACATACTGGAGATTAACTTACTATGTAATGTGGAAACAACATCTGTGAGAACTGAAGTATACGATTTAGGCTACAAAAGGAAGTTACACAGGCAGAGAGCACTGACCATAGCAAATATTTGGAAAAAAGCAGTTAAATCTTACTGCCTGAAAAATATCAATAGGAAATTAAGACTTTGATCATAGATGAAAAAAAAAATTAAGTTGCTGTAACTCTTACAAGAAGCTAACGTCACCTTCACGGATTTGTTGTGAAAGCAGCAGTGCTTTACATCCAGCAACAGAACACGTAACGAGAAATAGAGATGCCAATTAAAAGCCTTGCCAACCAGACTGTTAATTAGGTATACCTTTTGCACTATCTTGCTGTTCAAGAGTATCAGGCACGCTCCAAATACAGAGTCTTCCTGAAGAGTCTCCTTGGATTAACAGTTTATAGGAAAACTCCCTATGTCCGTAGAAAAACCGGGTAACCGGTGGACATATTAGCAGCTGTTAAAAAAAGAAATTAACAACTTCAGAACACGCACAAGCCATGTGCTAACCTCAAAATTCACTTTCCCCTCATAAACCATTGTACCTTTTAAAAGCAGGACAAAAAACAGCTACTTTAAGCTTTATCTTTCTTACAGGAGGAAGAATAAATATAGCAACAAGAATCAGAAAAACTTGCGGTTTAGTTAGGAAACAAGTCACAGAATTAGGGGAGAGGAAAAAAGTGAATTTTTTATATATATGTGGTTTTGTTCTAATTATTTGGAGCATTTTATATATGTGCATGTGCATTCTAAAATGATTAACATTCTAACTACAATGGTGAGCTGAAGATACGCTACTCAACAAGGAACATGGTCCACAGCAGAAGCAAGGAAGTTTTGATATCCATTGACAACATAAATAAAAAAATAATCATGTATATAAATGTTTCAGTGTCCAAATCTGGCAACAAATTAAATGGTTAAGATAAAAAAAGGATTCCTACAGTAGTCTTGTAATAACAGCATTTGTAAATCAGTTACTTGTAGCTAGTATTATAGGTATAATGATATATTGTACAGCAGTCTTAGATGCATTAATTTACAGCAGATGGCAGTTCACAGAGCAATATAAAATGAAGGGTAGCTCTAAGAGGAGTTGGGCCTACAGAACTGGATTTTCTTCGCAAGGATTTAAGCTTTCAAACTCTGAAAGCTCTTGCTCACTTATTGCCTAATCATCACAACTTGCCTTCTAATTCTCCAGGCACGGGCGAATGACAAACTGCTACTACACAGGAGCTGAAGATTCCCTTGACCAGAGACCGACCTCCGCATTTATTTGAAAACCACCAAGAACCAAACCAAACGGCAGGGAAACTGCATCTGTCTACCTTCTTCAGGAAAAGAAGAGATCCTAAAGGTCTACGTCGAACAACTGGTCATGCTGTACGCATGTTTCAGCTCTCTAAAAGAGAAATGCAGTCCATGAAAGAAACCCCAAAGGTTTTACCTGTTTATCTGCTCTGTCCAACACGCTGTACAATAAAGGTGGAATTAAATTTTCTACTGCTTTCCCCACATCTCTGCGAAACGAATCGCTAGCTGGTAGACAGCTGGGTTTAAGAACAAAGAGAAAGGAAGAAAAAGTGTTTTATTACCAGAAAGTGATTATGACTAAATGATACTAACCAAAACCAATCCTCAAGCCCTTAAACATTACTTTTGCAGTTGTTAGTACAGCGTATAGCAATTATTACTGCAATTTTCATGTTCAGGGTATGCTTTGTCAATTAATAGCTGCTCCACGTGTGTCCAGCTCAGTTGCCTCACACATTTGGAACCGAAGGAAGCAAGAATGAAGGAAGCCTGGCTTTAGGTCTGCTTTGGACTTTGCACATGTGGTCTCAGCCTCAGGACCAACACCCACCAAACCCAAGGATTCCTCCGGAAACGACCGGAGAGATCTGCTCACATCCTTACGCTCTGACCACATAAGAGGGTGAGAAAGGACTCCTCACCGGATTTATGGGGGAATATTCAAGGGTGTCCAAGATAAAACTAGCTCTACCCAGAACAGGGAGCTGTTTTGTGTCATGAAGGTGCCAGAAGAAAACCAGAGAAGTTTATTTTACTTTTGTCACACTACATTTAACCTCTTTCATATCTAATTTTAAATTAATTTTATATATTCACATTTACGGGCACCAACTCAGCTGTTCATGCCTTCCCTTAATGGGCTGAAAGAGTACACTGCTACAATAATACAATCATCATTTACATCCTACTCCATATAGCAAAAGCTTATTTCTTTCTGATTTAGACCTGGTTAAGGAAATATTTGAATTCTATTTCATTCAACAGCTCCATTAGGAAGTGAAAAAGAGTTAGTGTGCTATCAGAAAATAGCGACGCAATCTTGGGCGAGGCAATCTAAATTACTGAGCATTGCTTCAACACAATACTTTCAGGGGACACACGCTTTAAAAAAATGCTGATAAAATCCTAGTTTCTGCAACATCCATATGATTTTGTTACAAAATAAAAGCCACTCAATATTTCTTCAAAGTTGTTTGCGTTTTTTTCTCAAAAAGTAAAATAAAAAAAAAAGGAGTATTTAATTGTTGACTACCTGGCTGGTAGTTTATATATGAAACTTTGACCATCTTCTGTCCACACAATCACTTTATCAGCTGACACAAAGTCGCCACCAGTCCAGGTCTGATCGTTTTCACTAGGGACTGAACATAAGAGCGAATAATCCCCAGCATCAAAAACCTGAGAAGAAACAGAAACGGATTAAAATGGCCAGACAGCAGCTAATTTCAGTTTCAATACAGCGCCATTAAAAGGACTTAGAGCATCTTGAGCTAAATGTCTTACTGGAAATGTAATTAAATCAGCTTCTACAGTGAAAAGGAGCCAGGTGCAGCTTGCCTTACCCTCCAGTATTTGGAACACACAACCAACAACGACCGCTGGGTGAAGCCACAGAAAGAAATGCTTTGGCAGTTTTGACAATAAATAGGTTTTGACTCCTCTTCAAATACTGGTGTTGTATCCTAAAAACAAGCAAACAAACCCAACATTGAGTTAACTGTGTTTTATTTAAAATTATAAATCTGAAATTAAGTAGATCCATATTACCTCTGGTAATAACATCATCTGCAAAAGAGGCATTTCTTGATGGTTTTAAATTTGCTCAAGTCAGGAGCTTGTCCTATCACTTATTACGTGGGAGAAGAGATTGACCCCACCTGGCTACACCCTCCTTCCAGGTAGTTGTAGAGCACGATGAGGTCTCCCCTCAACCTCCTCCAGGCTAAACAATCCCAGCTCCCTCAGCCGCTCCTGATCAGACATGTTTTCTAGACCCTTCACCAGCTTCTACTGACTATCCACCTTCACTCTGACTTGGGATACCTTCAAGGAAGGAGGGCAGCCAGACCCTCTTCATCATCTGAAGAGCTTGGCTTACTGTTATAAAAACCTGGCCAAAACAACTGACAGCTGCAGGCACCCTGCTGGGGGCGCAAGCAGGAGGCTTACAGAAAGACCTGTGTGCAATGCCACTCACTTTCACAGGGCTCTTCACTTTCCTAAAAAACAACCTTATTTATTGAGACAGGGCAGAGAAAGTCAGGATAGCCAAGCAGTTATTGAGGCAGAAGCGAGGACTCAGATGTCCTAGATCACAACCCCTTACTCTGTTACAGACCTCTGTGGCAAGATAGTATTTTACTGAAATATTATTTCCTCGTCTTCAAGATCATAGAATCATAGAATCACTTGGGTTGGAAGAGACCTTCAAGATCATCGAGTCCAACCATAAACCTCTGCCAAAACCACCCCTAACCCATGTCCCTCAGCACCACGTCTGCCCGGCTTTTAAATCCCTCCAGGGACAGCAATTCCACCACCTCCCTGGGCAGCCTGTTCCAATGCTTGAGAACCCTTTCCATAAAGAAGTTTTTCCTAATATCCAACCTAAACCTCCCCTGGCACAACTTGAGGCCATTTCCTCTTGTCCTATTGCTTGTTCCCTGGGAGAAGAGATTGACCCCCCCCTGGCTAGAACCTCCTTTCAGGGAGTTGTAGAGAGTGAGAAGGTCTCCCCTCAACCTCCTCTTCTCCAGGCTGAGCAATCCCAACTCCCTCAGCCGCTCCTCAGGAGACTTGTTCTCCAGACCCCTCACCAGCTCCGTTGCCCTTCTCTGGACACGCTCCAGCCCCTCAGTGTCCCTCCTACACTGACGGGCAGTAAGCATTCTGCCCCGCACAGAAACCATTTAGGTGCTCAGACAGTGTGACAGCAACCAGCATCTGAAACTGAAGAGTCTCTACGCAGAACAACGTGCTCATGGAAATCAGCTAACAAGAAAATAACTGGCTGATTTTTCTTCTTGCTCAAATTGAACTTAAGAACATGACAGAGACCATGTGACGGAAATGGAACTACGCTGTTTCCTAAGACGCCAGATGGCCAACTTCTAAGGAAAAAAAACAACCACTTGTAGCAGTTCTTATTCCATTATTCCTCCTAAACAGATCTGCAAGAGCATGTGGTATCCTCTTTTGTCACTTAAGTCTAACAAATTCCCCAGCTGCACAGATTAGTGGTGCCTATTTAGTATCATCACTGTTAATGAATTACCTTGCCTCCAGATAGCCAGCTGAAACTAAGCAGATTCAGCTCACATTCCACTCATTCAAGGTTCCCCACATCCCAAACAGACTAGACTGTGACACACTCCTGGTTAGTTACGTCTAAAACGTTACTAAATTCCCTTGGGAACTCAACAAATCCTGTGAAACATAGTATAAAATGACTTAACTAAAGACGACGACTTTTAAAGAGGAAAAATTAAAATATTTGTATATTAACATTTGTATATTAGCATAATTCATTACATGGCACAAATAAAAAAAAAATAGATTTGTAGAAACTGAGAGACTTTCCCACTCTTAATTTTGAAGTAAGTTCCCCGAGTCAAACGTGAGAAAGGTCAGGAGTTCTGAGGGTAACCTGAGGAATCAGTAAAGCAAAAACCAAGGAAGTTGATTTTCAAATGGCAGAGAGGAAAAAAAAACCCCGTAAGATCATTAGGTAGCTGGAAGAACAGGAAACAGCATTAATAGAAGCTCTCCCTTCATCACAACAGGAAATATCATTAATTCAGGAGCTTTTGTTTACCTGCATCCGACTAACTTCAGAGGTTATTATCCATACTTTCAGGATGCCAGTCACCGAAACTGCTACAACAGTGTCCTCTGGGGAAAAACAAACGGCAGGCTGATAAGTACAAGGACATCTTCATTTTGTTGCGCGCTTGTGCATATCCGAGTACAAAAACCTATTGAGAGCACCTCAACGCTCGAGTTTTGATAAACATTCCTGAAGTGTTTGCTCCAAAATCAAACGTTTATTTGGAAAGCGGTGTTCCAGAAGCACACGCGCACACACACAAACACGGATGCCACGGGTTTGTGTTTACAGTCTCATTCCCCTTTCTCTCAATTAATACTAGGGCTCAAATTAAATAGGGGGAAGGGAAGTCAGAGTTGTTCCCAGCGCTGCCGTTCGACACTGGGGGCTGTCCCACCGCTCTCCCCAAGGGCAAGGGGTTGCTCTGCCCAAGCTTCTCCCAGCTGCGGGCTCCCAAAGGGCACCTCTGCAAAATTATCCTCTACCTTCACAAAAAACAACGTATATCGAGTCAGTCAAACTTCCTGGACATTGCCGTTTCTACCAGAGAAAAATCAAAATATTTGGACCAAAATCCTTCTAGATTACAGCACAGAACCATAGGATGGTTTGGGTTGGAAGGGACCTTAATGATCTTCTAGTTCCACCCCCCCGCCATGGGCAGGGACACCTCCCACTAGACCAGGTCACTCATACAGAAACAATTACAAAAAAAAGAAATAACATTAAAAGCAGGATGGGGGAACACTTAATACCAGACTTCACTTCCAGCTGTTCCAGCAACTTGGATGTTATGGGGATAGCAATTGAGCCCCCGTTCCAGGCTTCAGGAACACTCAGTTTACAACTGCTGTCAGCCTTAACTCAAGATAAAAGTCTCTCTTTTTGTCAGGATCTTCTTTCCTAGCGTTCCCCAAACCTCTGGGGATTTACAGTCTCCACAAGAGGAAAACCTGAGGGAGACACCTCTCCTGCTCAGCTGCCAGAATTTAAAGCCTAGCAAATTAACACAAATTGGCAGAGCAACGCAGACGTGTGGACAGGTATCACTTCAAACCATGTCAACGAATCCACCCCCAAACACGAGCCTACTCCCATCTCTCCCCACTACGCTGACTGTCATCACTTTCAGAAGTTCCTCCCTCTACAGTCTGGAGGTTTTTTTTTCAACCCTATTGTGTACTTTCATCAGCACATGCCGTAAACACATTTCCTGCAGTAATAGCTTTGAAAAATGTTATGACAGCGCTTTTCATGAAGCTACCGCTCACAAGAAATACTCGTGGTACGTATGTATCTTGTGAAAAATTACAATGTACAGCTTGCCAAGAGATCTTGATGTACACTGCGCATCACGCCAGTAATGCAGATGACAGCCTTTGCGTTGGGAGCGCTCACACCCCTTCCTCCCGTCTTGTGCCAGTTCCCAGGCTCGCGCTGTCAGAGCGCGCTCCAGAACTCTTCCTCAAGTCTCAAAGAGAAAACAAGTTATCACCCTAATGGAATGTGCTTTTGTTCAAAATAAAAACCCCAAATCACTCTTCTTGTAGCAAGGCTCCTTGTCCTTCAGGCTTCAGCACATGCACACGCTGATGATGACAGAAGTGAATCTATTTACTAGTGAGCCTGGATCCTGCCGAGCACTCACACACACCCACGGAGGGATTTGGCGAGATTTTAGGTTCTGTTCAGGAGAAAGCAGGTACATTTTAGCCAGAGCCAGAACTCCCATTTGATGGAACAGCAACAGAGCCAACGCTGCGCAGACATTAACCCAGCCCCTCTTTCAGGGACCAAACCCAACTATCTACCCCTTCTTTTCACAAAGGTTAGTGCTCGTTGGGTGTTGCCCAAGATCACAAGAAGTGATTCTCGTTCCTCCCCAGGTTCTTGAAAGAGTTCAAAATAGCGTTTCTCTTACAGGGAGGCAAAGCCACACCAAAAGCAATACAATTCATTACCTTGTGTTCTGTTGGATCGAATGATAGTCATGGAGCTGATCCAGTCAGGAGATATCTTTGATAACAAAGAGTAAAGAACTTCCAGGCTGGTGGCATCCACAACAAGAATTTCTGGATAATGTCCATGGCACAGGAGTCTCCCTTCCCGCTGAGTCCCAACTGTAAACTGATAGAACTAAATGGATATTAACAAAAATAGAGAAAGTTATGCTCCACGTGAGACACCGATTACTTCATTTTGCATCAAAAACATAATTTCATAAGTACTTTCTAACACCCGTATGTTTAAAACTTACTGGGGGGAGCTTTTAGCAGCAGCCCCCTTTCTGCTGTTACCTGCCCAAGACAAGCCTGCTCCTGCAGCTGACAGCCTGCTCCAGCCTTCCCTGCCAAGATATCCAGCCTCACGCTCCCACCTCCCCCGGCACACTCCTCCAAAAAATGTTCTCCTTTTCCCCCCTTTTTTTTCCAGCCCTTCCCATTAACTGTGATATATTTCTTTCCAAATGCTGAAGCGCTGCAGGTGTTTCCAGCTGCAGGGCATTTGATGATACAGCACAAGCTAGGAGATGCTTCGGTACACACACACAATGTCACTGTGAAGCTCAGAAACAAGCTTTGATAACTGATCTACAGCTACCCACGCTTTGCAGCGTAGAACAGGACCCCTGAACGGCACGCCAAGCACTAACCTGTATGCCAGTATGGGTACAGGCCAGTTTGGTAAACTCTATGCATCTCCCATCGTTCACGTCCCACAGACACATCTCCCTAAAATATAACAGGCAGGTTAAAGCCACACGGAAAACATTTCAACCTTCCAAGGGGTTAAGAATCATTTACACTTAACCATCTGAACCATTTGTTAGTGACTGCATGATTTGTATTTAGACAAAGGAAAAAATCAAAACCAATTTGAATTTCTAGGCCTTCTATCTGGATCTACGCAACCTCTTCTTCCCTACAAAGGTAAGGGGAACCAAGTGAAATGCCAAGGCTCATGATAAATAACCAACATTAAGTAAACACAAGTAGGTCACTGAGAATTTCTCACTTCTCTCAAATGTTTCAAGTCATTATATACTTCTGCTGCACCCCCTAAGTCGCCCAAAGATCAGCTCCCAAACAGTTACTCTCATTAGTAAATAAAACCTCTTAAAAAATAGTACGTATTTGCTGACGTATTTTTTCTTTAGGATAAAAAAAAAAAAAGGATCCCTCTGCTCCTTCCAGGCCACAGATCAAAAACTCACACCGCGCTCGGGATCTACGGTGGAGAGCTCTTACCATTTGGAATATCTGTGGACAGCAGATTAAGTAAAACACACCGTGTGTGGAAACAACCTGATCCCTCCTCTACCCTCAATTCCCATTATTTAACAGATCTGCGTATTAAACAAAGCCCCAGGCAACTCACCCGCTTTCTGAGGCGCTCACTATATACTGCTTTTCACTGGAAGCAGAGGCCTTCGCTAAACAAGTAATTGAGGCTGTATGACCAAACAGCAGAGCTCGGGGATTGATCTAGAATCAGGGAAATAAAACGTGAAGTAAAAATAACGTTGGCACTATTACTGAACCAGAACACACATATTCCAGATTTCCATTTTACATACTCTATCAATATATCTGTGTTAATACATACATACACACACAGTTAATTAACATAGCAGAAGATACATAATCTTGAAAGAGTTTGCACAGAACGCTGCTACGGTACATGGCAAAATAAAAGGCTTTCGACCTAATACTGTAATGCAAATTTGTGAAAAAAATGCATTTTGCAAACTCATGCTATCAATAATTTTAAAGCATGGGCTGAATTTGATCCAACTTAAAAAAAAATTGTGTTCTACTGCAACAATAGTTCCCCCCAAATCAAGTGCAGTTCACAGCCCGATATATTCATAAATAGGTTTATATGAAGACCAGGCATAGATTAAAGATTAAAAAAAAA
The DNA here is from genome assembly GCA_013400795.1 of Pluvianellus socialis. NCBI lineage: Eukaryota > Metazoa > Chordata > Aves > Charadriiformes > Charadriidae > Pluvianellus > Pluvianellus socialis. Next base: position 71,547 of record VZTS01000023.1, read on the forward strand.
AATCCTGCCCTTTATTTGTCCTTTCTAGAAAGAACTAGTCACTTCTTCCTTTTCTTTCTTTTTAAATATACCAGACACGAACATAGTTTATGAGGGTCTCTCACAGACACTGAGATTGTTAGGCATTCAGTATAAACTTTTCCTGAAGCATGCTGCTTTTTTTACAAGGAATGATCGTTTTGCTAGTCCATTCCAAGCGTTTAAAACCCTTTGTACCAAGGCAAACTACAAGATTATATTCAAAATAGACAGGTTCAGATTTCAACTCTAGGGCAGCCACTGGAATAAAACTATTAATCATCAACCTTCATCTCTGCTACTAGCTTTTTTTCTTTCAGTTTTCATGGAAAAAAAACCAAACAGCTGAATAAAACAAGAACCTTCGAAAGTTCTCTTAGTGCAGTCCTCCGATGAGTGGAATCTGTTTGCAGAAAACAGTATTAAGCAGTTCAACTTGAAGTAACAACTAGTTTAGAGCAGCTCCAGAAAAGAGGAAGTAATTACTTCAAAATATTACTGCAGGAGCAGCGACAAAGTTCAAGAGCAGAAAAGTCTCATTCCTGAACGTCTGTCCAAACCTCAAGAGAGGGAGGAAGAAAGGACAAGCGAAGAGGGCGCAGGAAGAACTGAAAACCGGGGGGGGCCAGTAATACTGAAGAATAAAAAGCCACACTGGCAACAATACTAATACTACTGGCAACTTTAAATACTAACTAAATTAAGATTATACAGACTTTAGTCTTACCTCTAAATCCAAAGAAAGGTCCCAGAGACATATTTGTCCATCGTGGCATCCGGTGACGATCATGGAGGCGTCCTCCATGAGCAGCAGGGTGGATATGCAGTGCGTGGGGGCTTTACGCCCCCACAGGACGATGGGCAGAACCAGGCTGTTTCCTGCCATTTTGCTCTCACGCCTGTCAGTGTAATCAAGATAAGAAATAGTACGTCTCAGCAGGTACACCGCTCCCGCACCTAGCACGCCCTCATCCTCACAAAAACTTAAAATACTAGCCTGAAGTGACTTCATAAACATTTTATACAACAGAAACATACCCACCACGTACACCGTTCTTCAAATAAAATACGCTGTACAATCATCTCTCATCAGGGAACACATTTTCATGCATGGATTAAATAACGTTCTTTAACAGTCACTTGAAAAATACAGTGCACTGCGGCAGTATAACAACTCCAAATTTTGATTTCTTGCACGTTTCGCAAAAGACCCTTTTCAAAGTGGCATTTCCCTACATGTATAGATTTCCCTACATTTATAGATACTTTTACCACGTAGCATTTCCCTATGCACACCGGTACTTTTGCCGAAATCATTCCTTCTGCAATAATTTTGAGGTAACAAACGCTTTAAGTGCCAGGGCTGCAGCAGCTGTGACATGCCCAATAGTGGAGTTCTTCCCCACTGGCCAAAGCAACACTCTTTAGTCAAAAAACAGGCTCTGGAGTTTTCTCCAGATGCCTACGCACTTCCCAAAAATACAGTTCCATTAGAACAGAGTTGCCTTGACATAGCTTTTCCGAACGGATATTTACGGTGGAATATCTAGTGTCCTGCATGAGGTGAAGTTAGAGCTACAAATCATCTTCAAGGTTGATGCCATTCCTTAATTCATCCTCGTACTCTGACAGTTCCTTCCACCACCACCACCCCCCTCCAGAGACTAACCAAACATGCACAAGCTAATTAGAAACAGAAATAGCCTGATTAAAAATACATGTCACTTTTGAACCTGTCAGTTTCTGGTTTCCAAGCCGGAGTGGTACGTGTTTCCAAAGGGCTACCTCTCTCATGGAAAAGGCATCGGAATGTGCTGCATCAAAAGATGAGGTTTGGGGGGGGGAAAAAAAATCCTTACTGGCGTTATCAACACTATTTAGAAGTAAGGAAAACTAGGAACAGAATAAATGCCCCCTTTTCTTTTTTTACAAGTCAATTTGTAGTGAAATAGAAAACAATAACAGACCAGGCAGGCACTCCAAGGGAAGGCTGCTGGGGAACTACAGCAGCACTAGATACACTTATTCCATATCCAAAGGCAGTTTTGATCCCTGCAGTTTTGCCACTAGATTCTGGCCACTATCCAAGAAGAAATAGAGGCAACGCTATCTTTGTAGCAACATTTAGTATCCTATAAAATATATTGACACAAATAACAGAGAAATTTTTATCTGTCAAAGTTTCCTTGGTGACTGGGAAGTACAGAACCAGCGTCGTGTTTGCACCGTAACTTCGCAGAGAAGGAAAACATCATCAAAACTGAAGTTACCGTAATAAAAAACAGTTCGGAGGATTAGCACAAGATTTAAATACCAAAACAAGCCACTGTTTTTGTTAGCAACATTCAGAGCTTGCCAGCCTCCGAAGTGCTTTTGTAACGCAGGATCCTCGAATGTGGTTTGCTTATGCTGAGCCTGGCGATGCACTGTCAGTTCTCCCACGTCTGAGTTATGGAAAGTTATTCCTTGGAGCATTTTGTGATAAACGAGGGTGCAAAACGGGTGTGCTAAAAAAGAAACGCTCCTGAGGTACTGTCTTGTAGAGGGTCATGTTCTGCACTTACCATGGCTCAAACCGGAGCAGAATTGCTGATCTAGAGGAGTACAGACACTGCAAACACAGGCAGGATTCAGTCAAGAAATATTTTTAAAATGCGTATTTCCCTGTCTTTCTATAGGTATATATGTACTGTCTGAGCTTGAGCGATCCAGCAGTATTTGCATTTGCTCACAGATACGTAAACTTATTTCACAGCTTTTCAAATGGGGGGGAAGGGAAATTCTGAATTATTTCAAAAGAAAACCAAAAAAGGTGCTCCTGATTCTAAGCCAGGCTCACTACAACCCCGCTTCCCCACTGCCATAAGCACAGCTCCTCTCTGTGTCCCCGTGATCCCCCCCATCAGCCACCAGCGACGGTCCCGGGGACTAACTAGGAGAGGAGCGGAGTCGCGCCGACGCCAACACCACAGCGCTCCCGCCTGCCCTTCTTCCAGAGGCACCACAGGCACCCCAGCTTTCTGCGGGAATTTCATTCCATAACCTTCAGATCCAGTGAAAACTACCACGCAAGCCTTAGCGTCTCCCCTTCGAGACAGACCGGGGCTGGGTATGAACGGAGGCAACCGCAGCAACCTCGCTGGCACCAGCCACGCACTTGGCCTTGGGATGGGACACTGCCCGGCCGCTCCAGCGGGGACTCCCACACGGAACAAGCGCTCTCCGCGTCGAAATTCCCTTCTCTTTCAAACGCTGGTTGTTACTATACTGCCAACCTACCCGACTCTACGGAGTTCACCGTGAATTAACGTCAGCGCTCATCTGTATAAAAATTACAACGCAATTTCTTCACAAACGTTTTTTCTTTTTAATTAATTTTGACAAATGCTTCTTCTACTCCTCGAGCAAACCACCTCTGCAGCCAGAGAAATCGAACATGATAATGTACATGGAAAAAATGGGGGAAGGGAGGAGAGCAAGAGCAGAATAATGCATAGCTAAGTATTACGGACTGTAAAACAGCTCGCAGGGCAGGCTGGACGCACCAAGCCTCAAACTTCTGAAAATTAAGAGATGCATTATGGTTTTTCACAAAACCCACATCAGCAGAACAGTAATGTCGCTTACAACAAAGTGCCATTTGACACCAACTCATTGCTTGCAGCCAATTGGGCTATCTTCATTAACAACTATTTCTTTCATGAAGTGTTATTTATTTAACGAACAAGTCTAAACAAAGCCCAACAATCAAACATTTAATCTACTGCACCATAACACAAGCTACCATGGAATCGGCAGCTGTAAAACATGCCTGTAAAGGTAGTGTTAATTGTTACGCAATGGTAGATCAATTGTTCTGTCTGGGCGATCACAATGCAGAACTGCAAAATCACAAAAATTTAAAAAAAATACAGTGACCTTACTAAGGAGCTACGATTTTAAAAATACTTGATTTATAGTCAAATAAATCATTAAAAAATACTTAGAAATAGAAATAACATGTCTAGCTGTCTACAAACAAAAAAAAAGCAATAAACCCCCCCCCCCCACCAAACCAAAAATATCTATTTCACTCTTTCACCGCCCACTTTTTGCAGTGAAACAGAACGAAAGACACCCTGGGAACGCTGGGGAGGGATAGACGTGTATTAAAGCACCTGAGCATCGCTCAAGGCACAGCATTTTTCCAAAGAGTTCTCCCCTCGCTACCTGCCAAAAGCTGCCTTGAGCAGCTCCGCTGCCGGTGACCGGAATGCACAATGGTCCCAATTATCCCCGAGAGCCGCCCCGGCTGCAGCTCCCGCAGGGAACGCTCCTCTCCGCCGCCCCGAAGACACACTGCTCGCCGGTGAGCTCAAAAGCACCGCGTCGACCACGCTCCCACCACGGGGGTTTTCACGGCTCTAAATGCTATTTATCAGCAGCGTAATCTATGAAGTCTTAATGGATAATAAAGCAATCCATCGCCAAGTTCAGAGCTGAAAAATCTAGGAGTAAAAATGCTGGTAAGCAACACAAAAGTCTCCTCTGGCTCCTTCCATTTCCGACTCAGGGAATCCGTTCAGGGACCAAGTGGCAGTATTTACGTCTCACCTGGCTGTTTCAGTGATGCAAACGGCTGCAGTTTTCCATAAATATAGAAGCTCCCCTACCAGGGCACAAAATTGCTCCTCGAGACTTTGCAGCCAGTTTAATTCTCTTCCACCTAAACTACTCGGGAAAACTTCCGAATGGACAGCACTACAAATGCACACTCCAAGTGAATTTTCAAAACCAATGCAAGGTATATTACAGCACACAAAAGTACTAGCACATACAAGTAACTGAATTATTTTATAGTTCCATGCAGGAAAAACGTGAGAGACAGCACTGAAAACAATGACAGCAAAACACTTTCTAAAGGCCTACAGATATATTCACATTTCAAAACTTCTACCCAAGAGAAACAGAATTCTTAGAATATTTCACATCAACCATTGGGAGAGAGAGAGCAAAAAGAAAAACTACCTCTTTCCTTCTAGTTTTTTATTATGGTACCGCAATGCCTTCATTAAAACCTTCATTTTCAGAAAGCACCACAAGCTCATTTTAACAGCTGAAGAATTCGGTCTACAAAGACCAACCCTCCTCTATCGTTGGCGAACACCGAATACATCCCCGGCGAAAACCCAAACTCACTTATTGTCTGTCAACAATCGATAATTTTTCTTTTTACATCAATGATGACAAACTACAGCGGCAAATAAACAGTGTGCCATTGACAAACAGTGCAAAAGCACGCCGCGAATCAGAACAAATGCAACCCCACACTTCAGTTATTTACACCTCTCTAGAATGAACTATTTTTGCAGAAAAGGGAACCGGAACTTTGAACGGGAAAACAGAGAGGTCAAACTGAGTCGAGTTCTTCCCGATTAATACCCTCCTGTCTTCGCTGGGATTGTTAAGTTATCCTCTTATCACTTCCACAAGTGCCAGAATCCCAGTTTCCTTCCCCCAAACATGCAGTAACAGAATGAGTTTGTGTTATTCCATGTATGTAGGGGTATGTATGTGTGCGTATATATATATATGTATTTCGCTCCCCTTTCAAATTACCTCTCTCGAAGAGACAATAAATACACGGACACAGGGATGTGGGAAAAGACCTTCCTGAAAAGAGGTGACAGAAGCGGAGGCTTTTTCCTGCTCTGCCCCACAGCCCAGGATCTCTTCTCTCCCTCACGTTAGCTCTTCCCAAGGCGAGCGCTGTGACGTGCGACGCGCCGTCGCCATCATTTGCAGCGGGAGTTCTTTCCGCTCGTGTCCGTGGAGTCCCAAAGCTGCTCTTGCTCAGTCCCTCCGCAGAGCCCTGACGGGTGCCAGTGTCCCAAACCCGGGCGGCCTCACCTTCCCAGTATGTGAGGCTGCCTCTTCCGCTCATCGCCTACGGCGGTAACTCTTACTTATACCCATCCCTTGCCACCTCTTGGAGGATTCACCGGAATAGTTCGGAGTATCAGGGCATGTTTCAGCGGACACAATGACTAGAAAAATATAAAATAAAGACGCGTTTCTTTTTTTCATTCAAACTGAAGTATTTTCGATGTCCATTTTTCGGCTGCTGTACCTTCACCTAACCACGGACACAAACACTGAGCCACCTCAACAGCCCTCTACCGGCTCGCTCCGCCACCTCAACGGCTTCCGTGGACCGGGAAGCCGCAGACCACACACAGGACTGCCGTGTGGCTTTGGAATCCTTCCTCTCCTTTTCCATTACCACGGGCTACAGTCTTGCTACCGCAGCCAGCCCGCAGCTCCACGGCCACAGGGAGACACAGCCTGTCACCTTACCAGGACGCCCGGCGCCTCTCCTGCTGCCAGCCCCCAGCCCACGTGCCACTTCCCAGGCCGGACTTCCCGCAGTCGTCCGGAACTTCCCCCATCACCACGGCCTGCCAGCCACAGCCAGCAGCCTCCCAACCACTGCACACGCTGGCCGGTCACACGGATTTTTATTTTCCTCATGAAAACCAAGGCAAAAGTAGCACTGAGGACCTCAGCCTTTTTCATGCTTTTGTTACTAGGGCCACTCTATCACCAAAGTACAATCCAGTCAGTGTTAAATACACACAAACCTTGGTTATCTTCTTTGTATTTAAAGCCAGCGTGATTTTTTAGATTAGGAGATGATCCAAAAATTAAAAATAATATGCTACTTTGGCAGAATTGTCAAACAACTCTTTCAACCGCACTGCTTAAGGCTGGCATTTAGGCAAATTTCATAATCTGGTATAAATTCCCATTTCAGTAAAGCTATTAAACTGATTTCTTAAGCGCAAGGTATTAAATATAGAATCAAAAGGCTCACATAACCATCTTTATCACGCCGCAGTCCTCTAAACACGAACTAGCACTTTCAGGACTAGTAAGCTGCGGTAAACTATTCACAGCTAACTTATTGAACCAAGCTACAATCGGAAAACGTAACGGTAATTTCACATCAAAGTCCCATGGTGAAGTTACGAGGCAGATGCATAGAAAATTCTCAAGTTAAGAGCAGGTCACTGTTCAATACAACCAGGGGAATGACCAGGTAGGACAGGCACGGCCGTACGGACGAAGGGCAGATGCACGGTCAGAGCGCTTTACAATAATTGTTTTTGCAGCAGATTAAAGGGTGAGTCATGTAAGTGTTCTGGTCCCCTGCCACATCTGTCCTACAAAGTAAACCTAACGCGCAGCAAACCGGAATAACACCTCCACAAAGAAGATTCTGCATAAAAACCACAGCAGGATTCAAACAAAGCCTTTATCTTACGGGTTATTAACTTCTGCCACAACTCACACCTGGAAACTAATTCCAGCATTTTAGAACATTACCAGCATTCCTTGTCCATCCAGTTTTTGCGTACGTTTTTATCTTTCCAAGTGACAGCAACACACAGGCAAAAAAAATCCACAAGCCTTTCTCCACCTGTATACAAACTCTTCCTGAAACAGGAACGTTTTATTTGACATTCTCTCAAGTTTTCCCACAACTTTCAGTCATGATGGGAAGCCTCAAGTTATTTACCCTGCGACAGCCTCCACAATAAGAATTTTTACAGCCAGAAAAAGCACCCAAACAAAATCAATTTACAGTTGGAAGCCCAGCAGCTAGCGAGAGTGACTTTTCCCCCTGTGTTGCCCTGGGACAATAAAACCAGTTTCCTTTTGTGCCTGTCGCTAGCAAGTGCGTCTAACCCGCAAGCTGGCGGCATTTCCACCCCTGGGTGCAGCTGTGGCCAGCAGAACATCTGGCACACAGGTAGATTTCCTTGCTGTCATACATTCCAGTGGGTAAACACACGAGAAACAATTTAAAAAGAAGCAGGAACAACGACGTGGCAGCCTGCACAAGTAGAACGCAAAGTTATAGGAGTTATATAGCCCCACCAGCCTGCAGGCACAGCTTTCCACCCTGGGTAACATCGCCAGAGCGACACAACCCGCAGGGCCCTGGGCAGGTTCAGTCCCTGCGCACGACCAGGTAAGCGGCTATCGCACTGCCTGTCTGCCACCCGGCACCCTGCCGGAATTCTGTCACCTGCCTGCTCTCGGAAGCGCTGCACGCTTAAGCGCTACGGATTGCTCCGGTCTGGAGCGAGCCACAGTGGAATCTCCCAAACTGAGAGTCCCAGCTGTCCACAAACGCAGCCATGTCCGGGGAATACTGCCGTGCTCTCGTGCCCCTCACAGCGCTGTGGCGTGACACTGCCCAGAGCGAGCTCAGCGAGCGCCGTGCTGCGCTCCAGCCCGTCTCCCGGGGGGGAGATGCATCCAGCTACACCAGGCACACGGGAAGGATACGAGGCGGGCCAGGAAAAAGGAACACTTCTTTGGGGAAAGAAGTAAAAAGATAAGTAAATCCACCTTTGCCTTAACAGAGCACAGCAAAAGCCAAAAGGAGCTCTTTCCAAAGACTTTTATTTCAATTAAAGCACATGCACAAAGAATTAAGCTTAGTATATGTGTGGCCACTAAAAGAATCTCCCCCAAAAATACATCTGTGAATTGACTGTTTCTTTATCATACCAGCTCTCAGTAAGTGACAGCTCCAAAAGGAACCCTTAAAGGCTGCCAAACAAACATCTGCTCTTAAATAAATGTAACTGCGCTTATGTTCAAAGCGACTCAGAAAGGTTAGGAATAAATCATTCCTTTCCCTATCAACATTTACCACATGTTAATGCCATTTTTCTGTATTTTCAGCAGAATTTAAATGACATTATTATTCAGCTTTGCTACCAGTAAGTAGAGAGATGGCTGCCATCCATGACATCAGGACAAACCTTCTAAGTGGATTGCACATTTTCAAGCAAACAGCAATTTTTATGCCTAATATTTTTCACGCCTACAGAACCTTTCATTCAAAAAGACATTAGTTAAGCATTGTAACGTCCCTCCTAAACCATTTACATAAAGACAATCATACATTTATGGGAAAGGCTCGTTTCTGTTACATCATGGCTTCCATTTGAATAATCCAATACATTCTATAAAAACCTGATGATTTTAAATTTAATTACAAATTACCTTTTCCATTTAATACTTGAGGGTGGAGAAAAAGGATTAATGAGGCAAGGAAATGAAAATTAAGCACTTTACCCAGAGTTGCAGACATCTTTCACTATCTGAACCCACGTATTTAGACGATCATACCTTCCTTCAAATAGATGGTGAATAAATCAACAATTTTGTTAATGAATACAAACGGTTAGTGAAGTTTGCTATGTTGATTAAATTCCGCTTGTTTCTAAAGGTCCGTCAGCAGTTTTCAGTCTTTTGGAATAGTTTTGACTCGCTACAAAGGGATCAAACACAAAATGTTTTGCTTTAAGCTACCATCATCTACCAAGATGAGGGTGAACCACGGAACGGCTGAGGCTGGCACTGCTCCTGGGGAGATGAGGCTCCCCGGACAGCGGCTGGCCAAGTCCTGAATATCTCCAAGGACGGAGACTCCACAACCTCCCCCTGCGCAACCCCTTCCAGTGCTCAACTACCCTCCAGCTGGGCTTCGTGCTGCCAACGGCAGCCCTCGGAGCCTGAGCATTCCGTGGGGTTTCAGGCCACTTCACTGTCCACTCATCCAGACCCGCACGTCATCAGCTCGTCTGTACGGATCTTACGGGAAATGGTGCCGAAGCCTTACTGCAGGCAAGGGAAACGCTACTCGCTGCTCTCCATCTCATCGTGGGAGGCTACCGGGTCGGTTACGCACCACTTGCCCTCTGTAAATCCATGCCAACTGAGAAGTCTGAGAAAGCCTTTAAAAAGGTAACACTTTTTCAGCAAAAAAATACCTAATTTTTTAAATACTTAATTATTTTTTTTTAGCTAAAAGAAAATTTTGGACCATATTCACAGGATACAAAATACTATAAAACACTCGGGTCAGGTCTTACACTTTGAGACACGTAGCAAACCATTATCATTTCAGCTTGCATCTGATAAGCCCTGAACACAAAACTCCGAGAACAACAACTGTACCTTTATACTTTACCCAATTAACAACACACCTTTCTGATTTGCAGCGACAAAAAGATTATTGCAATACTATGCTAAAAGAATACTTATAAAAAGAAATATGTAAAAATGTATTTTTTTCCACTACAAGAGTATTGTGAGGAGACAGGTGAAGAGCACAATCAATTTTGTTAGCTGCACCATCGAGAAACCATTTGTTTGTGATGACAGCAAAGCCAAATACTGCTATGAATATTCACACTGCTCTCTCTAACCTTACTCATTAAAACAGAGCACATCTGCAGGAGAGAACTAACCTACTATTTTGAGCTTGGTCAAAACTGTTAGGCTACACAGATGTTTATGTGAAGTGAAAAGGTGATTTCAATCCAGCTAATAACAACTAGCAAACCAGATTGTTGCTCTCATTACACTGACCAAGGATTAAAAGATTATGGGCACCTGGCTTTCTTTATCCCCATGTACTTTGTTGATTCAAAATTCACCTTTGGGTGAATTTTAGGGGCAAAATTCTTTGCTTCAGCCCCTAAACTGGGAGCTTTCCCATAACATTGTGCAGCCAGTACCTCTGTGTCCCCCTAAGTCAATCTATCTGTACTAGCTATCTCCAAACCACAGTGCTATCGTGTAACATATCCGCATTTCAAAATAAATACAATAAAAGAGTACTTATCACAGGGCTCTATGTCTTGAATTGGCCACTACATATTACAGTAATCTAAATAAAAACATTGTAAATGTTACCGTCAAACCTTCCCACTACACTCAATATCAGAATTAAATGCAACAAGCACAGACTTTTATTACAAAACAGAATTCAGACACAAGCTCTCCCTTAATCCTTAGGTAGCAATAGCAGTGACAATCCAACGAATGACTACAGCTTGTCCTTGCCCCAGCTGAGCTAATGACTACAAAAGCCTGATTTGAAAGTATATGAAGGTAAACTTGGCTACCCTGTCCCCCTCCAAAAAACTCCACTCCCTGTATACGTAGGTTACAAACCAAGAAAAAAAAAAAAGGAAATGATTCTATGAAATCAAAATTTGGGACTGTAAATCCTTCAGTATAGTTTAACAGATGCCTTGGAAAGCCATCTGCAGGTTTTTCTGGCACTTAATTTGATGACACATTAAACCCGCATCTATTTTTCCTGCTTAAAAGCGTCACGATCACATGAAGGACAGTTACCAAGCCTAAATCACATCCCTCAGCTGCCAATGAATATCATGGCTGTCACAGAAAAAGGCAACAGGCTAGGGAGGCCGCGACACGATGAAGATCTGGCGTTATTTATGAGGAGTCACCCCGCAGGTAACTTTCCGTTAACAGCAAAAAGAGCTCTCCATCCCATTAATAACGGGCATTACCGGCTCCCGGGACACAGGCAGGGCACTGCAACACACCCGCAAGCCCACGGCGCCACACGGGAGGGCGGCCGCTGCTTTTTTGGGCTGAAACTTGTTAAAAAAGACGAGCCCGAGACCTGCCAGCCTTTACGGTGGCTTCACCCCAGCCTCCCGCCGCAGGCAGCCGCCGGTGCGGAGGAGGCGGCGGCGGCGGGCAGGGCCGGGGCTGCGGGCCGCTGCCATCGCCCCCGGGCAGGTGCCGCCGCCGTCCCCTCCCGCACAACATGGCGGCGCCCGGTGAGACCGGCGGGGAGGAAGGTTCCCGCTGCCCGAAGGCCGCCGGCGGCCACTCACCTCTGTCCCCGCCGGGGCGGTGGGGAGGTTGCCCGGGCGCCGCGCTCCCTCGCCCGGTGCGGCGACCAGCTGACACACCGCCGGCTGCCGCGACACCGCCGCTGTCGCAAAGCACCCCGGCCGTCGTCACTGACGGCAGGCGCAGGCAACCGGCGTCGACAT